>JAACJT020001039.1:0-16729 GCA_009936485.2 Gymnarchus niloticus | reverse complement strand
CCAACCTGCAGGGCATATGCACTAACAACATTCACCATCGCACCTTCAATTTCCAGCTTCATACTCATCACTCTGTCTGACACTCTTTTCATCTCCAAAGCACTCTTGGCATACTGTTCCTTCAGAATAACCCCTACCCCATTATTCCTCCCATCCACACCATGGTAGAACAATTTAAACCCGCCTCCGATACACTTGGCCTTACTCCCCTTCCATGTGGTTTCTTGCACGCACAATATATCAACCTTCCTTCTCTCCATCATATCAGCTAGCTCTCTCCCTTTTCCGGTCATACTACCAACATTCAAAGTTCCTACCCTCACTTTCACTCTCCTAACCTTCCTCCTCTACTCCTGCCTCCGGACACGCCTTCCCCCTCTCCTTCCTCTTCAGCTCCTTCTTCTTCAGCCAACAATAGCCCACTTTCCACCAGCACCCTGTTGGCTGACTACACTAGTGGCGGTCGTTGTTAACCCAGGCCTCGACTGATTCGGTATGGAAATCTGTTTTGTTGTCCGTGTATTTGATTTGGCAAAAATTTTACACCGGATACCCTCCCCATTTTTCCAGGCTTGGGACTGGCACTAAGGAATACACTAGCTTGCGCACCCCCAGTGGCTGGGTTACTAAGTGGCCAATGATGCAGTGTATAAAATCTTGACTGAACATCTTGCATCAACAAACATCTCATTACCAGATATTAGAGGTTTCACTTGTTTTTCAGATAAAATCCCTCATTTCTCTTACTTTTCGGACTATTCAGCCTCATGTATATTTTATATGTATAGTATTGTATATGTGAGTATTTTTGTGAAATGCGACAGATTTTTAAAACGTGTTCATATTTGGACTGGCTTCAAATTTGACCTACAGTCAGGTTGATCTCCTGAAATGTAATTAAAATTTTCCTTGCTGATTAACAAATGGTTTCAATTTGATTGTATTCTGAATTCTTCTTAATTCACCCAAGATTGCTAAAGTTATATTCTTGAATTAATAAAGCTTATGCTTCCTTTAGCTTTAACTGGCAATCACTGCCTAGAAGGAAGGGGGCCAACAGCTCAGTCTCGCACTGGACTGACGCAGCCGGCAGGGTTGTGCATGCTAATTGGTCTGACCCGGTTTGTCTGCCCTGTTTTCGACCTGCAGCCATTCCTGGCCTTGGTGAATCTCCTGTACTCCTCGCATGCTGTGTGGGAGCTATTGGGACGCCAACAGCTGGCCAACAAGGCACAGTACTCCCTCAGAGAGATGCCGACCTCCATCACCGTGAGTCCTGAATTACCACATGATGCTGTAATTGTGGTCACATGACTGCATGCTAATATGTCATATATATCATTACTTTGTTCCATTTTAGTAGGTGTTTGTATCATAACACTGGGATGCTTATAAGATGCTTGATTATTTGATAAAAGGATTGGTTATGGACTTCGTTATTTACCTCAGTTGCACCTTCAATGTTCACCATTAGAGGGCGCACATTGACCACCAGTTTTCTGGTGCACATCACAATTTTCACTGCTTTATTAGGCTGTGCTTTCTCCATTTTCATTCTGCTTTACCTCTTTCCGGTTTAAAATATTGATATCCTTTTTCCTATATCATGAGCTCTTCCTAGCTTTGAAGGTCAGTATTTACTGACATAGCAACAGTATGCACATTTATGCACATCTATGCATATTTACACTTCCTGAGACGAGTTCGTGTCCAGTTATACAGGGTCAATTGGTTTAAATGACCATTCTAATATCAATGTAATTCCTGTTAAATGTATACAAACAATAGGCTGATTTCCATTAAATGGTGCATGTGAAGGTTGTTTGAACTATAAAATGATATGCTAGTTTTGGCTTTTTTTAAATAAATGTGAGGATATCACTGCAAAGAATGTAAGGTTCACATGACAGTGGAAAATAAAAAAGAAAAAAACTTAAAATCTATCCTAGACAAATCACTTTTACCCATTAGTTCTCTCTGTTATTTTGAAGTTTGTTAATGTACCTGATTATTACTAAAATTTATATTTGTGATTAAAAATGTGATCTCCCATTCCATATAAAGGTTTTTTTCTTAATCATCTCACTGATACCAAAGCAGCTGCGAGCAGCCGTAATAAATCTAGTTAAATTGTGTGTTAATTGGCTCTGTCCTCGCCCATCTTTGCAGTTAGACTGCCGTAATTAACAGCTCCTTATTGCTTTCTCGCTGTGAGTACCTGGAATGGGCAGCCCTTACACCATAAATACAGGCTAAACAGTCTAGCTGTCATCAGTATTGGCATTTCGCTTTTTCTGGGTCTATCCCCATATTTTTCCTTGTTGCAGCATGGCATGAAATATAATGCATATTAATATATTATATTATAGTATATTTACTATGCAGTTATTAATTTGCCTTCATTTAACATATTGCCTTTTTCTCCAAAGGATTTGATCGATAGGCTGATCATGATTAATTCGGATGCCAAAATCCACTCGCTGTTCAACTACGAGCAGTCCCACACGTTCGGTCTGAGGTGAGATGAGTTTAATTGCTTCCCTCGTCCAAACGCGTGACCTAGACGCACGAGCAAAACGGAGCAGGAGCGCGGCAGGGAACCCACCTGTCGCGCGGTTGAACCCCAGACGGCCGGCGTGTCCTCCACCTCCACGGTAGGCCGAAGGGGACTCGCTCGTAAAGATGGCTGTGTTTCCGCTGAGAGCCCACCTGAGCGCTGTACGGATTATGGTGGCCTTAGCCCTGAAGACAAAAGGAAATGAGCTACAGTTATGTCGCCTCAGAGATTCCAGGTTGGCTATTTAAATGTGCAGAAACAGCAGCCTCTCAGAGAAGGATTTAGTGTGCTGGACTTTTTATTGTATATTGTACCTGCTCCTGCCAGTGCAGCTGCGACAAGAAGAGTAAAGTAACAGGAAAAATAAAATGAATATTTCTTATTGTGGGATTTTCTACAGCCATGTGAAACTGGAGAAAAACTAGCCAGTGTATAAACAGCCTTTAAAAATGTACTCTTTTTTTTTTTTCTTCTTAGCTTTAGTAATTGTGATTGCTTTACTAAAACTGGAAAACACCAATGAAGTATGTACAGCAGAGCAGGATTGGAAGCTGAAGCGGGATCTGATAGGGGCTGTGTGGAGTACTGGTGCTGTAAGTCTGTTACTGACTGAACGTGTAGGTCTCCGTCGGCGTCGTCATGACGACTTGGCTGCCCTTATAGCTGCAGCGGGACTTGTCATGTCACCGCCCTAGAGCCTGTCTGTCAGAGCATGTCCACCCACTCCTCACTCTCCTCTCAGCCGGTGGGCAGGGGACGCCGTGCAGCCCGGGTGATACGGTCACGCCCAGCGATACTGCTCTCACCCACCTGGCTCCGTCATCATCATCCTCACCTTACCCACCATGTGCTGTCACAGATCGGCCAAACCCCAGAGAGCAGTAGGGGGATAGACAACAAAATGCAACACAAAGAAGTAAAAAAAAATAAAATAAAAACCTTGAGCTGATGCAACCCAGGCGTGTGAGTGCAGCATCTGGTGTGTTTATGGGGGTATAAAGCATTCGGATCAAACAAGCTGTTTTCCTTCTAGAGAGGAAGTATATAAATAATTCAGAGCGCCGTACGGCAGGCGGCTCCCGGAGTCCATTACTCTGCGTGGATGGGCTCTATTTCTTCCCTGGCGTGGAAGCGGCCTTCACTGATGAGAAAAGTATTGTCCGCTCTTGTGCCCGGGCCAACTTTTCAACAGGGACATGTCTGTCCCCCCCTCCTGAGTGGGCACTGGGTGTCACATTCATCTAACGTTCTCTGGAGAAAATGTTCCTAGGGGGGAGAAGTGGTTAAGGAACTCATCTCGGTCTGGTTCATATCCCATTCAGGTTATGATCATTTTTAAACGGGTATCGGATAAACAGGAATGTATGTAAGTCACTGTGGAAATGGTGCATGCTAAGCTAATAAATTATTATGACTGTAGGCTTTTTTCGGAATGAACCGTTGCTCCTTTTTTTACATTATTTTCTATAGATTAAGCTGAGATTTAAGTAGAGGGCAGACTGTTTCTGCAAAGTTATCACAGACGTGAGGCCATTACTGCAAAGTAGAAAAGTGCTTATCGTATGGTTAATATGATGTTAACAAATAAGCACTGTAGGAAACTTAATCAAGGTTTAAATCATATAATTACACTCGGTTAGAAAACTGACCATATGGTCAATACTGGGTATGTATTAGAGGGTGTGCATTTTGACAGCGATAAATCTGAAGTATTTTTCCCCACTTAGACGTCAGGAGGGGGACTTTGCGATGAAAGAATGGGAGCCACTTGCCCCTGGATGGGCTCGCACAGTGAAATATGCAAAATGGATCAATTAGGAGGGCTTGTTTGGGAGCGCATTCTTTCCTGTTTACAAATCGGCCCGGCACAACTTACACGAGTCGTTACACGGAGCTCATATCACAGTTCACAGAAATTAAATAATAGCGCTCATTGCTTTTGAGGACGCTTTTCTGTGAGGTGCGGGTGAACTTCTGAAAGGAGTGAGGCATGCATTCATCATGTGACGTGATTACACAGCGTCATTATAGTAATCAGGGGTGTGCAGCAGGCTTGGAAAAACAGCACCCTCGTGTGGTGGTGAACCGCAGCAACTGTGACATAAAAGATGCTCGGTGGTGGTCTTTCAGGACCCGGGACCTGGAAATGAAATGTTGCTGTGCCATTATTACTATACCAATGCAGTTCACTTTTCCCCAATGGAGCCCCACAAATCTGAACTTTAGTTCAGCGTTACCATTAAATGCACGCTGTCAGAGTGCTTCCTTTTTATTCTTAATCGTTAGCCATCGCCTCAGTGAAAGACTCGGCAATGTCCGTATTTAATCGCTATAAAAGGTGTGCCAGTATCAGCCAGACTTTCCAGTGCTGGTCAGGGCGATAGTTGATGGCACTTTAAGATTAGGAGCAGCTCTGCTTTACAGTTACGCTCGGCTGCAGTTATTTTCTCAAACAGTCAGTCTGTTTTATGTCAGATGTTCGTCGACGACCCTGCCGTACTTTCCCTCATTTTGGCTGCTATACCATATTTGTCACTGAAAGTTGAAATCCGTTTCCTCAGTTCAGCCCAGGGTCCATTTGTTCCGTTTATTCAGAGATCTGGTTTGCCCCTTTGTACAGTCCATTGCTTTACTGGGAATTAAGTCTGAAAAGCAGAATGCGATTCGAGCTTTCATACAAGCTGGTAAAAAGGATGACCGCACTCTTTTGGGCCACGAAGTCATCTGCATTCCCAATGTTTTCACTGTTACGTTGAAGTGACTTCTTCGAATGTCCCTAGAATCTGTTCAGACATACCTGTTCTGCAGCATAGTTGTAAGCTCTTCATTTCATTTACTTGCTAATTTTAAGTAACACATTTTCATAGAACGTCACTTCTCCTCGAGAACATAAATAAGAAATCTGACCTCAAGCATTAAAATGTTCATCCAAAAATGCTGTGATAGCATAAGTCAATTTATCTGAAATTTTCCTTATTATAATATAGCCAGTTGTGGTGATACTTCTTTGGTGTGATGGGAGAAATGAGACTTCAAAACCTGTTGCCAGCATTGCTTGGTTAGTTCAGCATGCTCCCACCCACCACAGGCTTTGAAGCCTCATTTAGTTCCAGTATTAATTGGTTAGTTCAGCATGCTCCCACCCACCGTCAGTTTTGAAGCCTCATTTGTCCCATCACTACTTCTTTGCATCACATTGGCTACACATACTTTGTGCTGTTTTTGACCAGGTTATTAAGTGTGATGTGCTGCAGCTTAGACTCCCTTCTGCTTCTGGAGTCACAGTATAGAGTCTCTGAGACGTTACTCCAGGGTCAGAAGGACAACACCACAGGTCTGTCATCAGGTGGAGGGTGAGTATCCTGCTGGGGGCTCCTGGACTGACCCCTGCATGGTTCTGTTTAGTGTGTCTGTATCTTTTTTCCTCCAGTGCCTTGCTGTCATTCTAGACATCTTCTGTAATGTATAAATCCTTTTGAATTAAATACAAAGAAGCTAGAAGGAAAACCATCCCCTCCCCCCACCCTGCAAAATGGACTTATTCCTCTCCTGCGTTAGCAGAACCAGCAGGACAGATCTCACAATTCACTGTCAAGTGACATGACAAAAAAGCCACTTAGCTTTGTAACAGTGACATTTTTCTGCCAAACATTAAACCCTGTTCCTCAAGGACAGCTCAGAGCAAAAATGGGGGCTGATTTTTGAGTGTTTCAGTAATGGGTGCTGCTGTCTTATTCACGGTTCTCATTTCTAATGTTTGCTGAATGTCCTTGTGAAATTCTGTTTTATTGCTTTGACATAACTGTTACCAAGGCAACCATAATCGTCAACAATAACTATTATGGTGATTACTGATTATTTTTGACGTTTATTTCAAGGCCTTTATCCATAAGAGTGGATAAAGTGCAAAGTTACTTCCTCAAAAGTAAAATGGTAGGGCAGCACAGCCTGGAAGATGAAAAGGGTTCTTAAACCACTCCACCACCTACAGGTCACGCTAGTTCTTGTCATTTCTGCCATGGTGGCTTATAGCAGTAATGATGACAGCTGCGCAAGCCACCCTGCACTAACTCCTCCCCTCTTTCCACAGAGATTTCATCATAGATGGGCCCTCTGTTGAAAGGAACCACGTCCTGGTACGCATGGGCACGGTGGGTGGTCCGCGTGAACGGCGGCTGCCCCCTCGGGCCTTGCAGAAGGTTAGTCTGTGCGTATCGCTCTTAAATATGTATGTACCTTACCTGTGCCCTCTCTGCTTGCTCTTTTTAATGGGGTGCACATTTCTTCCTAAAAAATCGCAAACTGTTTTTCCTGTGTTTTACTTTCCATTTGCATCTGTCTTGCTTACAGTCTTGTGTTCCAGTGATTGTCACACAAGCTGGTCACAGCCAAGCATCTGTTGTTGACGTTTTCTGCCAGTGACTATAATTTAGCAGTCAAAGCATATTTGAATGCAGACCAGTACAAAAAAAAAACAAACAAAATTGACTTAGCCCCTGACTTTGGTGCTCGGTGCAGTAGTGACATGGAGGAAAATGGATTATAATTATAATTTTACAAAACAACAAGCCCAGTACTGAATATTTAGCATTCGTGCTTTTCTTGAAAAGATTCCGTGTTGCTAACATTTTCATTATGAAGACAGGAAAGGGTCGTGCACACCCACAGCCTTAAATAATATCATTCTGAGTTTAGTCACAGATGCAGCTGAAGGATCGGTCCTGTATCCCTGGGAAATTGTGACTGTGAACCATTTTTGATTATTATACATCTCCCTCTAGCTGGGGTGAGATGCTTTGTAGAGAGAGTGACCATTATATAACACCCGGAATGTCCCTGGGCCTGGTGTGGGGGCAGCTCAAGAATGAATGTGAGCTCAATTATGCACGGTGTGCTTTTGTAAGTTGTCAATGCATAATATGTTTATCCATCATCAATCCTGCTGATCTCGTACAGGATGATGTCAGACTTGACGCTTGTTCCGTAAGACACAGGGCACGAGAGAGAACGCCAGTCCACCGCAGGGCACGCATAAGAGCATTTATTTTTATGTTCGTCTGATCAAAAATCAAAGACTGCTCTGTTAGTTTTCTGCATTCGTTGAATTCGTTTATACTGCAGCAGCAATGTTGTGATTACTTGATAGGGCTGAGATGCAGGCCTGCTTACATCAGAAAGGAAAAAGGAAAAGTGATTCCTGTCTGTTGGCTTTATTTTCCTCGGCTTCTCCCGTCACGCACATTTATCAGGGAGACTTTACATTTCGGAAGCTAGAGGTGAAAACACCGTTTGGCGCGTATTTGTACTGTGGGATTCCTGACTTGAAACGGCTCGTCCCTGCGTGTTCTTCCGCACGGCCCAACATCCTCCGCAGTGGAGAACCAGGTGCAGTTTCGCAAGCCGCCTTTGAATTAGTCTCTCTGCACTGGGCGGAAACGCAACAGCAGTAAAAACATAGAGCCATGAATCTGTGAGGTATTCAAACATTGGTTCACTGATTCATTTACAGGTTATTATTTACGATCAATGGACAGCAAGGCAGTATTGACCTCTGGTGAGAATCTGTCGTTTGTGAGTTATGATGTGTGTAGATGCTGTTTCTCGGAATAACGAAAAGCAGAAAAGTTTCAGATTCAGTGGAGTAAATATTGTGCTTCTTCTTTCTAGGGAAATGACCCATACCCTTGGGAAATGTTTTCATCATACCCACTTCCCACATGCTATGTTCCCCAGGTTCCAAAGACGTCTTGCACAAAACAGGGTATGACTTCAATGCATGCATCCGTCCATCCAATTGCTTATCTAGCAAAGGCTATAGCACAAGACAGGAGGGGCAGTAAATTCAATGCTTGATTTTCAAATTGCTTTGGAAGGCACCCTGGCTTCTCAGGAGCACGGAACGGGGCCGGCTGCTTTATGGCTGCTCAGAATGCGTGAATACATTCATCGACGAGTCCAGGTTAATTAAGTGATGTGAATAAATGGACGTAAGGGAAGAGATACGTATTTCTGATGAATAAAGAAAACTATTGACTCTTTATAAGTGTAAAACTGATAGCATAAATTTCATGGCACAACTAATGAAATCTAGAAACGCACTTCGTCTTTTATCGACCTTTGGAGTGGTGTTAAAATCCCTGCTGCCTTAGGCTTTTGCTTCTTCTCCACGAAGCTGCACCTTATTGCTAGAGGCATTGGACCCTTACAGCAAATGAAGTAAACAGGTGTTTTGTCTCTCTTACAGACGCTGAGATCAGTGCCTTCCTGGCCTCCTCGAGGCTGACTGACCGAGACTGGATGGACGGCTGCAGAAGCCATTATTATAAGGTTATGAGCACCAAGGCTGGCCTTGTAACAGAGAATGGTGTGTATCTGGGATTTTTACCGCTTTCTAACCACAATGTTTTAAAGGCTTTTCATCAAATTATGCAACACTTATAATGCAAAAGGTAATCGGTGTATAAAAATGTAGGAAAAAGGTTTCTTCAAATGATAACACAAATTGTAGTTTAGGATTATATAAATTCTTCATATCAGTCATTGTTGCCACATTCTTGCAGTCTCTGTTAATTCCATTAGCGAATGGTACACTTTTAATGTTGACGTTATCCTATCAGAACCTCAGAACATCGCTTATTGTTCCTGGAATGTTCTGGGTTGACCTGCTTCAGCTAGATGCAGTGTTTTGATAAGGCATCACCCGGAGCACACAGCTACATCCTTACAGGTTGTGTCAAGCTGACATAAATAGATTCTCTTGGGATGAGTGCTGTTTTTTTTTTGTTTTTTTTTTTTGGCGGTCTGTTTGAAGATGTGAGATAAACACGTCGGTGGGCATAGCGTTTCCAGTCTGACGTGTTGTACGTCTTGTGCATCTCATCCCATCGTTCGGTGAATCCAGACTGACACAACCAGGTTAGCTGTGATAGCATCACCCGTTTGTCCAGTATATCATCCGTTTGCTTATCAAATCCTCCCCTCCCATTTCTGCAGTATTGCTTTCTTGCACGTTGTCAAAAATGGGGGGGGGGGCAACTTGGCATATGGGTGTTGACAGTGTGAGATGCAACCTTTTGGCAGTCATGAGATGAATGTATGGGAGTAGATAGCAATCCCTCTTCAGACCTGCTTTATTTTCAGTGGAGAGTTGTACACGGCGTGACCGCTTTTTCAAAGTGCAGTAAACAAAGACAGGTTTGAGGTCAGAAGCCATATGACATCTGCTTCGTTTAGTCCTTCAGAGTAAACACGCAGTATGGCATTCGACAGGCTACCTCTTCCCAGGACGACTGGCTCGTTTGCCAAAGGCTGAAATCAAACTGGCAGGCCAAAGTCTGGATTTGGAGAGAGGAGTATGGTAGTTTTGGTGATTGCTTGGGTACCTTATTGCTGACTGAAGCTGAAACCCCATCCACATGCGTCAAACGGTATCACAGCACGTAATGATACCTTTGAACATTGGCAACAAACACATGGGAATTTCCTCTTGAAGCATCTCTGGGCTCTGTTTCTTTAAGGTCTGGTCTGGCTCTCATCCCAGGTGCAGTAATGCTTCGTTTACCGATCGTGTGGCACGATCCATCATTTGGAGCGGAGTCAGCACACAGGGTGGGAAATCTTCCAGACCGTCTGAAACAGAGTATTTCAGTGGCACCAAATTACCGCATATTTCAGATGGAGAGAGCACTCAAAGGCAGAGGCTTTCTGTGCCACTAGAGGCAGGAAGTGAGGGAACGTCTTCATTATTATCTTCCTTCTAGCAGTAAATAGACGGACAAGGTGAGAGATCTCCTCGAAGTTACCTTTGCAGCAGGGAGTGCTACAGAGGTCCCGCCTCCAGCCTGTCGCGTTGGGCAGTGACGGCGGCCTTTGTATAAACGCTGAGCCTTCTGTCCCCCACCCCCGCAGCGCTGGTTGACCTCCTGGAGACGGCTGTCCTGCACCTCTCTGCCTCCCCGTCCGACTGCATCTTCCCAGTGGCAGAGTTCAAAGGTCAGTGCTGCACTAGAGGCAGTGGAGCCACCCGACAGGCTGGCATCTCGCCACCCCACGTTCTCGGGCCCGGGAACCCGCCACTGGTTTGCAACTGAATCAAATCCCATTTCGCACGCTGACATATTTTGATTCGGGGGGTTGTTATTCAGCTGCGAAATTGGAGTCTATCCAAACCAGCTTACGGAGTTTGCTCATTTCTTACACTTTTCTGTGTTTACACAGCCGTTCAGATTACATACCCTGCCCAAAATTCAAATGTCAGGACCCACAAACTTTACTGTGTAACCTACATCACAGTCCATGCAGTATCTATAATGAGCAGTCACTGTTCGTTATCAGAAAGCTGATAAATTACATTTAGTTTTGAAAATTCTGATAAATGTCATAGTTTGGCAGTCCAGTTTCTTCTCAGGGATTAATAAAGCATTCCTCGTCTTTTATCTTGTTTACCTTGAAAAGTCAGTTGAACAATCTTGGTGGTCTCCTCAGAGCGATGACGAATGGGGAACGTGACACTGCACCAGTCACAGAGGATTGTCACTGCTTTGTCACGCATCCAATCTGTAAGTGATGAAATAAAGCCACTAGATACAGAATCTTGCGCAAGTATTCACTGCTCCTTGGACCTTTTCACCTTTGGTAGTGTGGCAACTTGTGATTACAATGGCTTTAACATGGATATTAACCATTCAGTTTCTACAACGTTCTTAACACTTTGAAGACGCAAAATACTTTGTGACAGAGTTAATTAACTCCCTTTGGCTGCAGTTACAGCTGCAAATCTTTGGAGGTGCCTCTCCAGCTTTGCACATCTGGATCCAGCAGTCTTTGTCCATTCCGACACATGCAACCTCTTGGTTTAGAACCACTCTTGTACAGTTTCAGCTGTACAGTTTTCAACTGCTTAGGGTCATTGTCCTACTGGGAGGTGACTCTCCACCTCAGTCTCGGGTTTTCCTCTAGAATTGCCCCTGAATTTGGCTCCGTCCATCTTGTCCTAAGTCCCGCCCAGTTTCTCAGTCCCTACCAATGAGCGTGTTCCCACAGCATAACCCTATCACTGCCGCACTTCACTGTACAGATGCTGTTCATGGGGTGATGAGCAGTGTTGCCTCCCAGCCAGATGTAACGGTTTGTATTCTATTTTGATCCCGACAGGCCAGAGTCCACATGTTTTCTGTGTGTCCTGTGTGACATGGGATTTCATCTCATGGTTTTTTTCATTGCTTTTCCAAAATTCCCGCTTTGTGGAATGTCAAGGTTATAGTTGTCCGTGGAAGGTTTCTCAGCTGCATAGCAGTCCTGCAATATTCTTTCCATTTTTTAATAATGGATTAAATGGTGCTCTAGAGGATGTTTTTGTAATATAACCTAACCCTGGCTGGTGCTTCTCCAGAACTTCCTCTCAGAATCTTCTTTTGAGACCTCCTTGGTCTTCATGATGCTGTTTGTTTAGATATGTTCTCTACCAAACTCTGGGGCCCTACAGAAGCGCATGCCTTTATTTTGGCCGTGTGTGACACTCTAATTGCATACAAGTTGGCCCCATTCAACTAAATTTTATTGATATCACAGGAATGGGAGTGAATACTGCTATCTAGACTTTTCAGGTTTTTTTTTTTTTTTTTTGTTTATAAATTATTTTGAAAATATCAGTCTTTTTTCCCCACTTTATGAGCTGTTTTGTATAGATCCATGACATAAGATCCCAGTTAAATCCATTTTAGTTCTACGCTGTATCAACAATGCATAGAAAAGTCCCAGAGGGAGAATCCTTTTCTAAAGCAGCGTATCCATCCATCCATCCATCCATCCATCCATCCATCCATCCATCCATCCATCCATCCATCCATCCATCCATCAATCACCTAATTGCTCTTGCTGGTCAGGGTCTCAGGGGGGCCTAGAGCCTTTCCTAAAAGGCTTTGGGCACAAAGCTGGGGTACATACAGGATGTCAAGCCAGTTCATCTCATACACGCCCACACTGTCACACTTTATGAGCGATTTAGAGATACTAATTACCCTACCCTTACCTGGAGTACCCAGAGGGAGAATACACACACACACCAAGGAGGTACGGAGTGAACCCCCAGTCCTGGAGGTGTGAGGCACCAGTATACCCACTGATCCATCATGCCACCCCAGAACTAGATGTTTATTTATAACCTCTTACTAATCAGCGTCTACCAATCTATAGCCAGCATTTTTTACTGGGTCTACATTAAATTGGCGTTTTCAGATTGCCTCCAAATGTTACTGACATCAAAGATTTATTGCTTTCCATTCATAATCATTCCGCTCCATAAAAACAGATTTCTCAGCACCTGCTGACGTCTCGGGGTTAATGTGTGTGCGCGACGTTGATCCACACCGCTGGAAGTTTCTGTCCAAATGGAGATTTAAGACACAAAGTGCTGCCATTTGCACATCCCACTCCATCTTCCGCTCAGTATCAGTGAGATGCACTCAGATGTCACATGCCAATTACCGGAATGAGAGGTGCGGGTGTCGTCATTAGTGCGGGTGGGGTGTCAACACCATCCTGGGCTTTAAGACCCTAAGGATCCCATTGGAGAAACGCCTTTGATAACAGGATGCATGAGTGAACAAGCCCTTTGAGGAATTTCAGCGTGGAGTGTTTTCCAGAAACTACAGTCTGACACACAGTTAGGGTTGTGGCAGCCAACCACCTTCTCACCTGGAGCCAGTGATTGAATCACACTGAGCAGCGGGTGACGCCGCTTGGAGGGTGACCATGAAACACAGCTTTGAGGATGCAAGAAAACGAGCTGATACCGAGTGATCCATCGTGGACCGTGCGGTCCACTTTGCTCGACCGCGTCCATCATCAGCACCGTAACGGTGTAATCATTTGCCCGGAGCGCTGCCCTACTTTGTTCAAAAGTAACCCTTGGGTCCTCAGGAGTCCCTGACATCTCACCTGTCGCACAGCAGTCAGTAACAGCTTGTCCTCCATTACACCGTCATGATGCTAAAGGAGGCAGGATAAGCTAAACGGTGGCACGTGGGAGGCCCCGGAATAAGAAAGGACTGCGACGGTCCACTCAGCCCATTCACTTCTTTACATTTTGTGGTTAAATTAGATGTAGTGTTGAACTGAGAGAATCTGTACTGTGTATCCAGTTCACCAATGGGAGGTCTTTTTTTACCCACGTTCTCCTTCTAGGTTGTCACCCTACCTTTTTCTCCTGCCTGCTTTGCTGTCCCGTTTGAAGTGGTATTTAATTGGAGTCATCTGACCCTGATCCCTGTCCATCGAGGTTTCCTATGTCAGAACCATCTCACCCCCCATTCTAATCTCCTCTGCTAAATTTGAAATTCTTCCCATGGCTCTCTGTTGCATCTGCTGCAATGCAGTGACAGTTTTTTCAATGGCAGGTATACCCATTATTGTTCCTCTTATATAACACCGCCTCATTACAGCACAGGCCACGATCAGCGTACAGACCTAAAGGAGGCCTTCCCAGTGCCCTGTAGAGTGACAGCTGTGTTCCACCAGTGAACGGCTGTGCATTTATTTTTCTGTAAATATTTTGCTGCCGTTTCAGAGTCCAGTGCATCATGTAATGTGTCATTTGCCTTTTCAAGGCAGTTTATTAGGCACCCTGTCAGAGAGGCAGTTCGTCTCAAATTCAAAAGAGTAACGTCTCAAACAGAAACCAGGGGTACTTGTATTGATTGCGCTCTTTAAATGACAATTTGCTGCCTGTTTACCAGGCAGCTCTGAAGCCCATATGGATGCACGACATTGAATTACAGCTGCTGTTAAGTTTATGATCAGGTTTTTATGTGTGATGATATCAGACGCGTTTTAGAAGCAAGGGTAAATCATATGGCTGGATGGCACCCTGCAGGGGTTTGCTTTTCCTATATCCATGGCTGGACATCCGGACTTTATTTCCCGAACAGAACTGTCAAGCATGTCCATCAAATGCCCACATTTGCCGCAAAACAAACAAACATGGGCTCACTTCGTTAACTGAGCCAGATTCGTTTTCAGATAACGAGCTGGATGTCTCGGTCATGACAACATGTTTTTCATTTATTTTATTAATTGTTATCATTGTTTATTCTGTTATTTATTCTAATGGCCGGATAACAGAACAGGACCCAGCAGCCGATCCTGTTCTGGCCCGTTCCGCGGTGGCCGACGACACCATCGTTACCTACGCCCTCTCCCCAGTGGAGCAGCTGGGCATACAGCTGACCCTACGGTACGTCTTGTCCAGCCTTCCTGACCTCCACCCCCTCACACCAGTAAAGTGACTCCCACTTGAGCAAAGAGTCCGGATGGACACACGATATGTTTGCCAGCATTTTTTCTTGGACCTTGCCATCAGGTCAGGTACGACAAGAAGCACCTTCTGCCACGAGCCTCTAATTAGCCCTTTTCACCAGGCAGCAAATCCCCAGAGCTGCTGGATAAGTTAACAATTAACATTACGTTATTCGCATGGCCTGCGCTTTTAATCAGAAAAGGTAAGCAGCTTACAGTTGTATCCATTTGTAATGGATAAATATTGCGGTAGAGCAGCTGGGGTCACATGCCGGACCGAACGGACGCTGCAGCTTCCCTTAACTGCCATACCAAGATGTGAATTAAAACCATAGATCAGTGTGTGAAGTGGAGCGGGCATCCATGCATTGGGGGTCAAGGTTCCAAGGCCCTCTGCTTGCCTGTAATCAGCTGGTCGTCGTGTGAAGTTGGCTCGTGTTGGAGAGGGACTGCCAGCGGATGTCCAATTCTTGAGGCTTTTTGGGAACCAAACAACATTTTTGGTCTTGTCCCAGCTCCCAGAGATAAGAGTCATGTCATATGTCTGGTTTAATCTTCACTGTCTTCCGTCACGTGTCCTTCTGGTGCAGAGCTGCTGTAGCATAGACCTGTGCTTCAGAGGCATTGATCACGCAGCGTTTAAATGTTTACAGATGAACAAGAGTCAGGCTGCTTTTCTGATGGGGTAGTGCTAACTGAGAGGGAGGTGCATGCTAGTTAGCGCTGCCCCCACCCTGGTCATAGAGCGTTCCCTGTCATCTTGGCCCCTCTGCAGGTATGGCGAATGCTTACAGCTTCTGAATGCCGACTCCGAAGCGGACCTCTGTCTCTTCCTACAGCGGTGTCAGGCACTCCTGAGCCAGCAGCGGGCCAAGAGCGCATCGCCACTGTGTATCTTTACTGCCCTCGTGTTGCAGGTGGTCAGATATGTCTGCCCTGCCCATACATCAGGGGGCTTCTGCCTTTACTTCCACATTGTATGTCCCAGTTTAATAACAAACGCAGTCGGCTAATAAGCCAGAGTAGGCAAAGCGGTCTGTTTTCGGTCAGATCACAGTTTTCATTCAGCTCTGGATCACATGGGCAGAGCTCCTTGACTGTTTTCTCAGACTGTCTCCGTGAAGGTTTCCCGGGCTACGACTGGTTCGCCTCCACCATCTTCCTCATGATGAAGGCTGACGGGGAGCGGGCATGGGGCCTGGTGCGGAGACTCAGTGGCCTGCTTGCCTCTGCCTTCCTCTGGCCAGCCAGGCAGCATGTCTCGGTAACCCGGCTGACACCCCATGTGATGGATATCCTGTTCCTATTACTTCCCAGGAACGGTGTAATGAGACACACACCAGGGAGCCCAGTGCAGAACTAGAGTTTATTTTTCACTTTCAGATAGTTTGTTACAGACATAAATATTTCTCAGGTACAAACATTTATAATATCACCACTGTGGTTTTACATACTGTGTTTTTCTGTTGTAAAGTGGATTGTTTTCAAGGCCTGATGTATAATGAATAAAATCACACCCTTGTTTTGTATTGTACCATCATTTGCATCTCCGTTCTCACAGCCTGTGTTGAGAAGTTCTTAATATGTCATGTTGTCTTAATGGAAATGTTGAATCTGATGAGATTACTTCAGCACAGTCATTATCTTTATCCCCATAAACCTGGGAGACAGAGAGCTCCATCTCCAGATGATTGCAAATGTACTGCGGTTAATAGAGTTTCAGCTGCAGGGCCGTGTCCCGGAAATGCTAATGCCACAGTGGAGGAGTTTGTACAGCTGATCACGAGTACCACCCCCCCCCCCCCCCCCCCCCCCCCCCCCCCCCAAAAAAACCCCCCCCCCCCCCCCCCCCCCCCAGCGCCCCCCCCCGCTCTCGAT
>JAACJT020001038.1:0-16730 GCA_009936485.2 Gymnarchus niloticus | reverse complement strand
CCCAAAATATTTGAGCTTCATCTTCATTATTTGTCCTTCTAATGAACAGTCAGGATTGATTTCTTTTAATATAGATTAATATAGATTTAATATAGATCTTTAGTCTAGGTGTATATAAACTATTGGCTTCATCTGTATTGATGTCAAAGGTTATGTTGCTTATTAATTAGTTGTCATTCTATACAGCTAAAACAACCACGTTTTTCAGATTTGTATTTAAAAAGCTACTGAGCAACACAGTGGCTGCGCTGATGTTTGCAGTTCATCAGTTTCTTTAACCATCACTAACATCTGTATAGAAAATAACACCTTTTTTTAATAGTGAATAATTAAATCCTTGAGCCACCTTTATCGTGTCTGGTAAACAAGCCTGAAAAGAATATTAATATCATAAAAATATTTTAAAAGAACCCTGATGATTTCATGCATACTAAAAACACCTGGAGAACTCTATATGGTATTATAATGGCTAACCAAATCTGAAAATATTATATTATTTGAAAAGTCAACATTAGGCAAGCCAAACCTCAACTAACTCCCCATTTTGAGTTATTTGGAAATGAAAGCACATTGGGTGGGCTGGACAAGGTTGATGTTTTCCTCAAACACAAAGTTGCCCACTGTAGTCCTTCATGAAAGATTTAGGGTGTGTTTTCCAGCTTCAAAATCATCGTTATCAAGTCAGACAGAAGCACTTGTCAGCTGCTCTTCTGCCAAACAAAATGAGGAGCTCAGAAATTTTACCAAGAGCTAAAATACAAGAGTAATCAGGGTTGAAGCAGAGCTGCCTTAGGGGCATAAAGACAGATTAGCCGTATTGGTTTTTATTTAATGGAAAACAAAGAATTAGCATCTGTGAAACAACATTACAAATTTATCATTTGTACCCGCCAATTTGAAAGAAATGCCAGTCAGAATTTCATCACACAGACTGATTCATTCTTTAACTGGTAATTGGCGGTATCTTGCATTGTTTTCGGCATGTAGCTAAAATTAGCAAACCCCTTTCATGGTTTCTCAAATGCTAGTTAAATCAGATGTATGAGGATTAAGAAAATATTACGTATTAGTTGCTACACTGGATTCAGTTTTAAGGCTGTGTCACAACCAATGTGCTTTGGATTTTTTCTATACAGACTAGTCCTAATCTACTTCTTAATTGGATTACACTGTGAAAATAACAGCAAGGTGATAAGATACTGTATATCCACCGAATTTCCAGCCGCTTATCCAGTATAGGGTCATCAGGGCCCTGAAGCTTATTCCAGGCAGGACTGGGCACAAGGTAGGGGAACAGCTTTAACTGGATGCAAGTTCAGTGTAGGGCACACACACACACACACACACACACACACACACACTGGGTATTTAGAAATGGCCATTCATCTACCTGCACATCATCGGACTGTAAGAAGAAACCAGAGTATCCAGAGGTAACAGGGAGAGTATGTGAAGTACACACATACAGAACAGGACCTCATTCGAACCACCAACTCTGGAGTGTATGACAGTAGTATTATCCATGTGGCTAGCATACCACTTTTAATTTTAAATATGTGTGTGTGTGTGTGTGTGTGTGTGAGAGAGAGAGAGAGAGAGAGAGAGAGAAAAAATAATCTTACCACTGGGTGATCCTTTTCAGGTGCTCTATAAGACCCTTGTCGTATTTGTTCTTGTTTTGTGTACTTTGTCTCGCTGTGTGGGTGTGTCTGTGGGCGTGTCTCTGATCCCTCCCACCATGACACCGTCCACCATGTCAATCGTAGCTGTTGTCTGTGTTCCACTGACACCGCTTACATAAACGTAGCCTGCTAAATGCTACTATCCTTAATCAGTTGGCCACGATGTCCTATAAAAATAATGCATGCTGTCTGAAAAGATGCACATTTTAAAATGCAGGAACGCCACCCTCATTTTGATGTGCTTTATGAAAAGGTGTTAGAGGATATTTCCAGGCTTATCGTCTTCAGTAAGAGCCGTGACAGCAGACAAATCGCATGTGATTGCCAAGTTCAAACTGGCCCCTTGGAGCTGAATCCAGGAGAGCGATCTGGCGGGTCCTCTTGTTCTCAGCCACAACAGTCCAGTACCTGCTATACTGAGGCAATGATGTACTCCTTACCCTTACATAATTCAAAGTGCATTTTTATAGCCGAAAATAAATTGGAGTCCGACGTAAAATAAGCAAGGAAAATTAGCTCTACAACATAACATCGTTTTTAACTGGTATGCTTTATTAAGGTATCTTCACATGACTATCTCCCTGATTACACAGTGCTTGATGTATTTCTCTTATTGTTTAATGGATCAAATGCCATTTTCTTAACCCATAGACCCCCCCCCCCCCCCCCAAGTCCAGCTGCTTAAACAATATTTAGATGCCAATCACGTGGTCTGTCAGTTAAACACGAATAGACAGACTGAAGGCAGACACCAGAGCCTGCGTTAGGGAAGGAAGTGACAGAGGGGTAGTGGGAAGCCCTTTGGACGGCGACGCTGAAGTCCTGTGTTTGATAATGGCGTGAAGGACGCGGCATGACACTGCAGCCTAAGTTGAAGCACAGAAATTTGTAAGTTGTTCATTACTAAGGTGCAGAGGAGCCTTCATTCTGTCTATTAGGCAACTTCTATCTTTAATTCGTTCAAGGGCACTGACACTGTGAGCTTCTGTTTACATGTCAGGGATTTGGCCTCCGATCAGTGGACACCATGTTGACAGCAAGGGAGAGAAACTCCCTTTACCTCAAAATGAATCATGTCACTTTAAACCAATCAGTAAAGAGAGTGGTTGCCACAACGCACCACTTACGCTCTCAGTTAAACCAAAATCAAAGCTGCTAACTCCTGCATACCGAAACCTTGTCTGAAACTTAAGGTAATGTCTCTGGTGGCGACATTATTTACATAAAGTTATACAGATTTCAAGGTATAGAATCTTGTTGCATAATGTTCATATGTCAAAATCCTCATAAAAACATCTGCTATTACACCTGTAAGGCAATTAAGTTGTCCAAATATATAAGGAGATTATAGTATCAGAGCAGCCCATTATTATGTTTAATTTGACAGTAATTGACACTAATATTTGCAAAGTAAACCTGAATCATGCACACATCAAACGTGACTCATTTTATTTTCTCTGATAAAGAAGAGTTCCACATCAGTCTGAAATTTCCTACATGACTCTACACGTTTAATTACTCAGCAGGTGCAATTATTTAAAATGACTTCATTTTTTATCCATGTTGGGACTCGATGCACTTAACCACAATGTTACCCCAATATGGTTATACGGTAGGTCGTTCATACACTTCATCGCATGTCTGTGTTATTCTCTTGGGCAGTATGAATGGTCGGTGAAATTTTGTTCTTATTTTACATTAAGCAGGGAAAATAGTTGCAGCACAACAGTAGCCAAAGTGAGGACCGTTGAAATATTGCACTGAAAGTGGCCTGAACTCGGCAAACAGCACCAAATAATCACAGGCGGTAAGCAATAAACATTCATGGACATTAAAATTATGCTTAAAGATGCGCTGGAATTGATGTGGTTCCTCTCCATAGATACAGAAATAAAATATCACTTCTGAACTTCAGTGACGGAAATAAAAAAAACATTCCGAACAAACCCTGAGTTACTGAAGAAAAAAAAAAAACCACAGAAATGTTCTCCACAATTTGAAGCCGGGTAAAAATCTGTATAAACTACACCTAATGATACTGAATTTCTCTTAGGTGCACTTCTGGGGGACGAAGCTGGTACAGGGAGACCTGCAATTTGTCAGACTGGTCACCCAGCCCTTCTCATGTTTGACTAGAAAAGAGCAGCAATTGAAAGGGAACCTGGGAAAGACACATTACATTGTGGGGGGGATTTCAATACTGGCAAAATATAGAAAGATTCTCACCCCTAAACCCAATTTACTTTTGCTTAAAAGCTACTAACTCACTGTTACTAACCAAATATTCAAAGTTAAAGACTAAAAACTCATTGTTATCAGCTGGTGTAAGTCTTTGAAGACCATTAAAAACAGCATATAATGCATGCATTAAATCATTTTATTACTGTAAGGCTTGGTCTAGGTGGGGCAGCAAACAGGACTAGATGACAGCATGCTGGGGGGAAGGGATAGGACTTCATTTGGGTAGGGGAGTTTGACAAAATGGGGTGGCGGAGGGAGCAAAACAAGACTGATTTGGTGGCACTACTGATGGGACAAATGAGGCTTTAAAACACGTGGTAGGTGGGACTATCTTGAGCTAACCAATCAGTGCTGGCACAAAATGAGGCTACAATATCCATGTTGGGTGGGACTATCCTGATCTAACCAATCAGTGCTGGTGCTATATGAGGCTTCAAAACCCATGATGGGTGGGACGATCCGGAACTAGGCACCCACCATGGGTTTTGTAGCCTCATTTGTCCCATCACTAGGTGGCAGTACAAGTGATATACAATGGAAACAAAATGGGTATAAGATCTTGTGCTTGGTAATGACATACAGAGGGGAAATGAATGAATTTCTGACTCAGTCCTTTCCCCGCCATCGTCATGCACCGTGTGACTGACTGCTGTGTCCCCATGACCCCATGCTTTATAGGCTCCAGGTTGACCTCCACCCTGCACTGAATAAGCAATTATAGAAAATAGATGAAATAATCAATGATCAACTCTTATGTGATTTAAATGTGTTATCAGTGCCTTATTGATCAAATATTACCTCGTTATAATGTAGTGTTATATTATTGCAGAGTAGATCTAACTTGTCTATGAGTGTTTGTTATTTTTAGTTAATTAATCAACAAATCACACTTCCTTTAACAGATTCAGTTTGATTCAATCTTAATTATATAGCGCCTTTAACAAGGAGCATTGTCTCAAAGTGCCCAAGGTCCCCAGAGAGTAAGCTAACGGTGACAGAAGCAAGGAAAAAGTCCCTCAGGAGGAAGAATCCTACATGAAACCTGTGAGGACTCCCTGTAATGTCTATCTGGGCTTTGAAGAAACGTCACTCAGGCTGTTTCACTGTCTGGGTTGCTGCCAGTTGTGTCCTGATATCTCTCACTTTGCAGAAGAGTCCCAGCTTGACTGGAGCTGTGAATAATCACGTCCACCCAGGCACTTGATCTCTAACAGGACCGTCTTTCTATCTCCATACGAAATCCGGAGATCAGCTCTTGTTGCCTCGCAGGCACATTCATCTGTTTTAATGTTGTCTTCTCTTTACACCGTTTCTTCCCTTTGATGGAGTTCTTGGAGGTTAGATGGAGAGGTTTTCTTCCGTAAATCTCGTAGACTCAAGGGAGCATAACTATGCCTTGTTGAAAAATCACAACTAACTATCATTTACATGTACATATAAATGGATGATATTCTATTTAATACTTTTTCATGAAAATGTGATCGCTTGACTGAGTGCAAGGATTAAATACAAGCATCTACAAATGAGCTGGACATTCCTTGGTGACATTACTTAAACAGAGGAGAAGAACGTACCTGAGAAGAAATTTTGATTGTGATGGGACAAATGAGGCTTCAAAACCTGCGTGGGTGGGAGTATCCTGAACTACCAATCACTGCTGATGCCAAATGAAGCTTCAAAATGCATGGTGGGTGGGAGTATCCTGAACTACCAATCAGATTCAGCTATAACATGAGATTGAATAGAAGCCAATGGTTGGTTGTGTCTTGACACCCCCAGGGAAGTTTCCCAAAGGGAGGGGCCCTCAGAATAAATAGTCTGTCCAAACGCTCTCAGCAAATTACTGAGATGAGGCTCTTTCAGTTGGGGGCCCTATATTGACTCAGATTGCTTGCTGATACAGGGAATCCAAAAGCCAACTAAAATTTACTCTTCCTATTTTTGCAGCCATAATCTTTTTATTAGTTTCGACAAAACACAGCCCTAGTCTGGGGTTGAAGATTGATCTTTAAAGCAAAAACCAAATTTCATGGAAGTGGCTTTCAACGATTCGATAAACCGCTATCGACGTATGTAAATTCACATTACGACGGCACTCAGCTGTCACATTTTGCACTAAGCAATGCGTATTTTTGCAGCTGGGATATTTGACTGCTCTGCAGTTTGCAAGTTAACTTCTTTACTCAAGGGCCCTACAGCAGGAACCCTCACTCCATGTCTTGCCGTACCTGCCACCCAGTTTAAACCGCCTTCATTTACACTCCAAGTTAAATTCGATTTTAGTGTGCTGTCTCCTTTAGTACTGCATGAGTATCCATCCCAGTACTCATACAGTATAATCAGTATGTTCTACAAACACCAGTAGACCCCAGGAAGCTTCAGACATAACGTTTTCCATTTTATTTTTAAAATTCCAAAAACACAAATGTTGAACATGCCTAGAACTCACACGTGTAATCTTCCACACGGCCTAGGATCATGCCACAACTCTGCTTTTATGACACCTTGAGTAGTTGCATGTCATGTTCCATGTAACAATACATACAATATACACGCATTCACTCACACATACGTCAGAGAATCAGAATCAGAATATCTTTCTGTTTACATGTTTAAATGTGTACGTATATCCCTATCTTAATGCATATGTCAGAAGAGAATCACGAGAGAAAAATCAGGTAACAGCTATGAATTTACTAAGCACGCATTACTTCTCACGATGTTGCTGCCCTCGTGTTTAATGGAGATGACAAAGATGTTTAATTTCTCTAAGTGGAAATAGGTGGCTTCTCACAATTAATTACAATTGTAATTACGATTACTCACCTGCAGCTGAAGGTATGGACTGACTGAAATCAATCACACGACTTGCTCTCCAGCCACGCCACTCCTCTGACTGGTTCCACCGTTTACTCAAAGCTGCTTGCCGAACCGAACCATGAGTACGTTCAAACAACCACCGGGCATACGGTGCATTATAGTCTGAGGCGTAAACATCATTACTAAACACTACAAGCAAAACAAAGGCAATCATCACCATCTTTGTTTTATATACACTATTTGTGGAACCATTGGACACTTTACATTTAAAACGAGTTAATAATGCGTAAAAATTGTAGTTTATTGGAAAAATAGCCCCACAGTACAGCGGAGTGTAGCGCTCCTGACCTCTAGAGGATAAAGTGATAAATAACAGGCTGAATTTTTAGTAGTTGACAGTTTGTCTTGTCTTCTCGTCAAACTTTTACTAATTAATGTTTGCCTACATAAAAACAATTTCACAAAAACCAACTTTCTTCATCCTTGAAAGTTGAAGGGTGTGCACCATAACGCTAGAATGGAATCACGCTGCACAGTCTGTCTAGTAACAGGTGAAGTGTTGCTCTTACAGGTCGCCGAGGGTCTTCTGGCGAGCGGCGGATACCCGTTCACCGTTAGCTGACGGCACCGGTCGCTTGCCCTCTTTCTCCGTTTCCAGCTGAAATGAGGAATTCAAGCACAGAACTTATGTTCTGGTTCGATTTTGAATATAAGGTCCATTTGGCTACATGGCTTCTCTAATATAATAGTTTATTTAGCCATATGCTAAATAAACTCAAAATCATTCTATTCAAATCTATGCTTTTCAAAATATTGTCTTATATTGACCTTAGAGGTCCACTTGTGCTCCACATAAGAAATATATATTTTAGTATAAAGCCTGCTCCCTACTAAGAGAGACAAGGAGAGTTACCTTGGGGCCCAGGGTGAAAATCTCCTCCCCATCTAAGCGCATTGTTGATTTCACACTTGGGACATAAATGAGTTTTCCACCCTGTGCGACTCACCCTCTCTTTGTATTGTCTTTCAAAGCAGGCTGCGCCTTCCTCTTCCCCTGTCTTCAGCTCAGACTTTCTCTGGAACAGCGGCTTCACATCTGTTCAACACAGAATGAGAGTCCATCACTCTCAAAGCCTGTGATGTTAACAACTGGCCCACCGACCCACAGCTGAACTTCAGACAAAGCTCTCATCGTTCACTTTGATTCGCTTTGCTTTTGATGACTTCACAAGGCCTGCTGAGGCTGTAGGAGGAGAATGAAAAACTGGATTGAGGCAGACTTATCAGTCTAAAGCTAATTTTTCTGCAAGTATGCCAACTTGTGCACACTACTGTAATACGTTTATTAGAAAAGATCTACAATTATGACCTGAATATTTGTTAAAAATATTACTTTGACAAAAGTGCCCGGTCCCTGAGTAGCACACAAAAGCCAGAGCAACAATCCCATGCTTCTCCTGCAGACAGATCAGTTTTGTCAGAGTGCTTACGTACATGCTGGCCTCCCCAGAGGTGTCAATGCTACATTATTGACTATCACTCATTACAGTCTGCATCACATTACAGGGTCTGGTGCTGACCTACAATACAGCCAAGGGAACAGACATCTTCAAGACACTACCAGTCACCTCTGACGACATGTCCACTAACCTACGACAGCTTCTCTGCAACTGAGGTCCTGTCTTCAGGTCCTGCTTCAGCAGGATGAGCATCTAAGTTGATGCCAAACCTAGATGTCATTGTTCAGTCTGTCCTTACATTCACAGAACCCAGACGCACAGACACATTAAACGTACCACCAAATGCAGGGAACACTGCTGAGTGTTGGAATCATGCAGGTCTGATAACTTCAAAGCTCAGACAGCTCACTTTTTAAACTGTACTGATGACACTATGGCAGTGCTTTAAACCTTGGAATCCAGCTACATTTGAGGATTTGTAGTTGCATTTCAGTTCTTCAAATTCTTCATATAGTCTCACCCGCAGGCTGAGAACATGTTCCCATCCACCTTCTCAAACATATGGTCAAGGGAAGATCTGGATCCAGCCCTCACCAGCCATGAGCATGGAGGGGCACGTACTTGCCCAACGTTCACGAAAGCATGAGCCCAACAACTTAAAGAACACGCCCCCTGCTGGAAGGCACCCGTGTTTAATGCAAGCACATTACATCATCAGACAAACAGCAGATGGCTTGCAAAACCCTTATTGCACGAAGCCATCTGAAATATAATTTTTCTTCACTTCGCAACATAAACAAGAATACAAGATGACACACTTTATCTCTAAATGTTTACGTTTCTTAACCTCAACAGGAGGAAAATCTAATGACTTTATGGTCGTAGCTCAAACTGTGGTATCTCTTACCCAGTCTCTGTACGACTGAGTACAGCATACGGTTGGCCTGTTCTAGTATATACTTTCTCTGATTCGGACATCTACACTCTGAATTGCTGCTATGTGTCTCTGGCTGTGACATGTAAAGTCTCACCCATCCCACTGTCATCTAGCCTCATGTAGCCCTCAGCCAGAGAGCTGAACCCTGTCAGTCCACCCATGGCAGCGTAAGGGACATCCTTCCCCACCGGTCTGCCGCGTGCCAAGCGCTCCTCCTTTGTCTCAACCAGGGTTCTGTGGGCGAAGCTGGGCTGGCCACAGCCACAGATGTAGGGGCTGTGGAACCCAGTGCACGTGGAACCTGCAGAGATAAGAGGAGAACCAATGGCAATTCCCCACACAGACTAGCAGGTTCTACCAAAAACTCAACAGACTCGCCAACCAGAGGTCGCCATGCGCCGAGTCTCCGAGTGACCACGGAACTGGACTCACATTTCCTGCATAGTTGGCCCGTGGTCTCACTGTGGTCACAAGCGGAGTGTTTGCAGCGGCAGCGGACTGGCTGCGATCCGTTGAGGTGGATGTAGGAGTAGGAGGGGCACCGGCAGCCCCTGACACGGCACGGCAGAGCCACTGGCCGCTCCGTGGGGAGCTTTTCAAAGTCTGTCTGATGCTGCTTGTACCTGAACCCAACACAAAGTGCCTTCATAGTCATGCATTTGCCAAACAGGCACTCAGAGTATCCCCTGCAAGTAGAACATCAAGCACGCTGTTTTTTTTCCCGCTTGCTCTTTAGTCAGGATGGAACTGGTAGCTGATCCTTACCCTCAAAGAGTTGGGTTTGAGATGATCTGGAGGCTAACCTGGGAACTATATGGTCCAAGATAGGGTCTGCTGTGGACTATACCATTCATACACCCAACCTTCCATCTTTCATCATGATCACACGATCACATGAATATCAATGCACAAAGCTAGAGACAGCATGGATCGGACGTCCGAACTTTGGAATTTACAGGGAAATTAATCACCAATTTTCAAGATGTTGTCATCTTTGGGATGTGTAAAGGAAACGCGTGTGAACTCGGGGACTGCCTGCAATTCAGCTGGTGTAAGGTATGTAACAATGCTAGAAATGGGTTACTCACGTTCCTGCCATATTTGAAAAACTGAAACCAACCATGAGAAACAGATAGTTGTTTTAGTCAGTAAAACTAACCATTAAAATGATATAAAATTATTACTCAACATACAGTTATGAGCGCAGGTATTGGTGATGTTGGATACCCTCAACTACTCAGGTGTACAGAAACGAATACAGGTCTGACCGGAGTGATAATGAAATAGGATGATAAGGGTGACAGAATGACATCACACCTGTGGGAGCAGAAGCACTGCGTCTCCGGGCCAATGAGCTTGCAATCCCTCCCACCTGGAGCCCCACAGCTCACGTACAGCCTATTCTGCAGCCTGGCTGGCAAAGCCCGCCTCTTATACGCCTCGTATTGTTCAGGGGTGAAGAGTTTTCCCCCATCGTCCTCGCCAACAATCCTGAGAAAGGAAAGATCGAGTTGGACCACAGCAGGGAGTACATTGTTATCATCCAATCTTCTATCTAGATGCCCAGAGCCCGGCAGTCCGTATGCCGTAGGAAGATGAACGCTGAAGGAACAAGACTGATTTTATGAGAAGAGAAAGATGGTAAGCTGCCAGTAGTGAGCTAAACAAATCCCGCAAACCTAGACGTTTTCGTGTTTATTTATGCTCTGATCAAATGTGCAAGTTTCGCTTATCCGCTTGACACACCCATTCCGCACACACACACCTTAGAACACAGTTTATAGATGTAGTGATCGTGACGCATTCGTGAAGGAGTGTTGTGCCGTCGGAGGCACGCTGGAACAGCTACCCCATTACACAACTCCAATCAAAAGAATTTACAATAAATACTGCAAGTAGAAGTTGTGTTTTTCAGCACTTATACAAAGTGTGGAGGGTTTTTTTTTGTTTGTTTGTTTTTAATGAGGACAGTCAGGAAATAGGACTGTATTCAAGTCACGTGTCTACACGGGCATCTTCCATCTCATTGCTTGTTCAGTGCAATGTTTACAGCTCTAATTATAAAGAGCGAAACAGCAACTTACACACCTTCTGTATTCTAGGTAGTCTTCAACTGCAGCGGTCGCAGTTTTATTAATGCGCATTACATCCATAGCAACGCCTTTATACAAAAATTTTAAAATCACACCGTAAATGCGACACACGCGCAGGCATTGGTCCAAGACCACACTGCGCCGCCGTTACTAAGTGACGATTAAGTAGTGGGGTATATCCGAGTGGAGTGTGTAACTGCGCATGCGTGGATCCCCTTAAATTACTGAGCCCAGTGGGTCTTCTAAATGCGGCCGCGTGGAGTTAACCGACCAGGGGCGTCGTCCACGTGCTGCACCCGCTTTGTTTGGGTTGCACGTGCCAGCCGCGTGCGGCGCCACTGTAACTGGTCGTAATGAATGAAAAAAAGTGTTGTAGCAAGAATTTTCAAATATTGTTGAACGTTTATGATTCGGCGGTCGTTACGAATTCCTATCAAGACACAGTTCATGTGGGAGTCTGTTTTGCGTAGTGTTTAAGTGATTTGATAATACAAATAATTTGTATACTAGCTAATACATATTCATTATATGCAACATCGGTTAACAACAAAAAAGTATGAACTAGTTGATATTTGGTAACTTCTGTCAAATCTAATCAACGCATCTCTACTTAGGCATTGTTTTTAGTATGTTACTTTATTTCATCTTCTTTTTAACCCCGCTCAATTCTCGCGTAAAATAGCACATCTTTTTTAAAAATACTCAGTTTATGACTTGTCTTTATTGAATCCGGATTTACAGTCGTTACTATGTTCAGTTTTGCAATGATCGTCTCTAATACTACCATTAATGACTGTTGTGGAAAATACGCTGCATTTAAAATGAACGACGAAAACACGATCGTCTCGTGGTCTACACAGAAATACATTTCCCAGAATGCAAGTCAACTAACGTTTCAACGTGCTGATGCAAAACGTTTTGGAGAAACGAATAAACGTGAAATGTGGGTCGCGGAGCAGGCGTGAGAGTCTGACGTTAGTGTTGCGCGAAGAAAGCGCCAGCCGAGACTCTTAGTGAATGCGCATTTCCGATAAGACAATTATTCATCAGAATGTGATGCCTACTGCTACAGAAAAGCATTCAATATGAGTGTTTAATAGCTGGAGGTTGCACGATTTTAACATCATCGCCTACGATTAACTGAAATAACATTTAATCTTGAATAGGGTGTATAAGGTAAGAGCATTTTAGGTGTTTAATTTTGAGACTTGGTTTTGCTTTGCGTGTAAAAGGTGCGCCTTGGGTTGACTGGTATTGCGTGTCTTGCCTGCAGAGATAAGAGGAAGAACGCCTTACGCAGCTAGCTAGATGTGCCTTTCATGGATCCGGTATGAATCGTCGTTCCCCTTGCAGCGAAATGCACCCGGCGAAGTTATTCGCTAGTCTGGGCAGTTAATGCGTGTGGAGATGAAGGCGTGAGTCGGGGCGGTGTGCAACGTTTCAAGCGCTGGGATCATGACAAGAAGCTCACCCTGTGTCGGTGGGGCATTTGCTGTTGTATCATTAGGTCTGATAAATGAGATATCGTTTCACTTCCACCTATTCACACGGCTGGGTACGTTGAAGGACGGATTTCGGTTAGGTGTGTGCGCATGTTAATAGGAAGATAGCGCGTAGATCCGATTCTAGAGTCACACTCACGGGGCTGTTATTGGCACGCTATAATTCTGAAGTTCCGCGAGTTATTCCGCTGTTGAAATCGCGTGTTTATCCGAGCAAGCAGAGAGGATAAGATTGCCTTTTTATGACTGTATATTGCGTCTTGTAAAGTTTAGTCCTGTGACAGTATGTAGAATAAGTCGTTCATCCTCATTTTCATCGGCGTGTGTGGCCCGTCCTTCGTGTTGGAAATCTTACTGGCACGCGCAGGCTCCGAGACGCGGCCAGGGCGCGAGAGCAATTTTAGCGGGGTGTCTGGGGGGCTCGTGACGTCTGGTAGTCACGTGCCCCTCTGACCTTGAATAACGGAGGTATTGGTACAGTAAGGTACCTTGGTACAGTAAGGTGCAGGGGTGCCGCTGGCTCTCCGCGAATGGCTGACTGCACCGCAGCAGCCTCGGTCGTTCTCGTCTGTCTGTACTGAGTTCTACACTAAGTAATTCGTCTCTTCAGAGAAACGCATTTGCTCTTCACCAGTAACGGCTCATGCTGTTAATGATTTTGGACTGTGATTCAAAAAGATGACTTTAGAATAGGGGGCGGCGAAAGCCTCTAGAGCACCATTGTAGCAGCTCATTGCCTAGTAAAATGCTAACACCTTTATGAATACTTCATTAATAGCATCATTTGTCTGCAGGTGTCGTCCTACATTGTACACGTGGCTGTGAATTGTTAAAGAGGGCAGAAAGTCTCCTGTGGGTTTATTTGAATGCCCTGAACGTGCAGTATGACATGATGGAATGTGCCCAGGGCATTGATTTGTAGCAGGCTCGCATTTCTCACCTCTTGCATCTTGAGTAGACCCACTCTATTAAACACTAGATCTACGTGCTGTTTGGCAATGTCTTGGCAAAATGTGCGTTCCTTTTTGGCACCCCAGTTTGGACACTAGAATAAACGATGCTCAGCTGTTTTGGCTGCTGCGTATTAAAGCAAGAGTTAAAATTGATTCCTTTATGGTGGTCCGCTGTTTGTTTGTGAGAGTACGTACGTATATCAAGGCCTCAGTCATGCTGTTGTGTTCGGATGCATCAATACTGTGGTTGCGTCAGAATGACTCTCTCCAGATTTTAATGCGGTCACCCTCCCCTCCCCCCTGTTCTGCCAATCTTTCTGTACCTGGCTCAGTGCACTGCACGGGTGAATCTCTGCAGAGCAGATTTCTGTCCGATAAGCGGTGGTCCAGGTACGCAGTCGGTGTCTCTTAATTTATTCCTTAGATAAACATTGTGCCACGGACGCTTCCGAACATGTCCAGCAGCTCTCCGGTCCTGTGCCGAGGGTAACAAATTGTCCTTATCAGAACAAGGTCAGCTGAGCAAGAAGTTGGAGCCAGATCTTGGCACGCCTTGTTGAGTTGCGTGGCAGCATTTTTGGTTCCTTCGCCCAGTAGAGCAGATTTTTCCAGGGTGGGGCTTTCAGTGTTTGAGATGAAAGTTCTCTTCATCCAGGGTGTGCCTTGTGCCACCTGGAACAGGCTCCAGGACTCTTGGTCATCCTGACCAGGGCTCACGATTAGAAGATGGAGGGATGGGTGGTTTAGTATCTCTGATGTTTGCTGAAGGGGATGGTCCAGAATGTAGTGTACGCGGCTGTGCTATACATTTAGTGTTACATTATTGATGTGCCGAACCATTACGTTTTGGTATAAGGGATGGATTTCTATTCAGAAGTTAACCTATGTAAGTGGAAGCTTAATTTTTCTGGGCCCCATCCATCATCTTCTTCTAACATCTTTAAAGTATTTAATCGTCTGTGGAATTTAAATCCTCGTATTTCACTGAAAAGCCTTTACGTGCATTTTTAGGACATTACTTGCATTGGAAGAATCCATAAATTATGCACTTCCAAATTACAAATGTGTACCACATAAGCCACAGTGATTTTTATCTTCTATCGAGTAATGGTTTCCTGACCAGAAGAACACATTGCGATAACCCATATTCTGGTCACCTAAAACCAGTAAGGTATCTGGCTTTGCTGTATGTCCATTTTTGCTTTTGTTGTTCTGGAATGACCGACCAGTGGTGTAGGGGCCAGATCAACGGCAGAGGAAAACGTGCAGCCGCATAGAGTAGTAACCAAACAGCACACCGCACGTGGATATCAGCAATGCACCCAATAGTTTCTCGCTGATTGTTTTGCACTGCGAGTTCTATTTGCATACAGGATGCTTGTCTAAGTATTTTCATTTTAGTCTTCAGCGTCTGCCGTGGAAATGTGGGTCTGAAGCAACCCGATCTGTATGGGGGGGATAATCAAACTTTTATGACTGAGTGTGAAACGTTACGTGGCATGGATGTGATTTAGCCTGCAAAACCAGGTTCGTCTAACTCTCAATGAGAGAAATGGCTGCGTTTGACTACAGCTTGAGTATTGACCTGGGCTTTTGTGCTTTTAAAGGGTCGGAAGTACTGAATGGAGAGCTAGCAGACGGCGCGCCTTCCGCCTGTTTGCTTTTCTACGCGTGGGCGGCGCCCGCCTGATGGTCCCGGCGCTGGGCGACGCAGCTTCGCCGGGACCATGCTGACGCCACTGCTGCGCAGGAACGTGTCGCAGAGGCTGAGCGTCGTCCTGCTGGCGTTCGGATTTGTCTGGGGGCTCATGCTGATGAGGTACACCCTCCAGCAGCCGCGGCACCAGAGCAGCACCGAGCTACGCCAGCAGATCCTGGACCTCAGCAAGAAATACGTCAAGGTGCTCACAGAGGAGAACCAGAACGGGGCCAGCCCACAGGGAACCTCCATGGCAGGATATGGTAGGTCATGGCCGTTACAGCTGGGGTCCACATCGTGCTTTTAATATCTCTAAATCCTAAATGGGGGGGGCGATTCACATGGCAGTATGGCTTAATGGTTTGTCTCTCCATTGTTGGGGGTTCAGTTCTGTTCCAGATCGATTATCCAGACTAATTGGGACCACGGTTGGTTCAGTTGTTTGAGTAGTTTGGATAACTCAGCATGCAGGGACATATCTAGTCTATATAACACGAGGTCTGTGTAGGCCTACCATTACATTATTGTATGCAAGTTTACTGCTGTATTTTGAAATATGAACTATTATGAAAAATATTTAAATGGCTTGTATAAATAACTAAGGTACCCAGAGCTTGCACAGTCTCCCCGTGTTTTCCTGAGACAACTTCAGAAGGTCAGATTCTGGTTTCCTCACACAGAAGCATTGGCGTCTCTAAATGGTCCGTAGCGTGTGATTGTGAGTATCCCGTCCAGAACGTTCCGTGCTCCACAGAGTAAGCTCCAGGCTTACTGTGACCCTGTCCTGGAAAATGGATGGATGGATAGATAAAATGCAGTTTGCCCTCTAAAATATCTCTGAAAACTGTGTGTAGGCCTCCCATTTTAAAGACCTACTTATTTCTTGCCAAGAAATGTTGTTTTATTTATTTATTTTTTCAGCGGACCTAAAAAGGACCATTGCTGTCCTGTTGGATGACATTCTGCAGCGGCTGGTCAAACTTGAGGGCAAAGTGGATGCAGTGGTGAACGGCTCGCTGACGAACAGCACGCATGTCGGTGGCGGGCTTCCTGTCCCAGCTCCCGCTGTGTATGGCAAGCTCGCGAGACAGGAGACGCCCCCTGTGAGGTCCGACTCTGCTGACAAGACCGGCCGAGGGAGATAGCGTGCCGGGGAGAACCTGTGAAAAGGACCACCCTCAATTCATTTTGGTGCCATGTGATTGGCTGTTTTATGCGCCCCCCCTACCCCACCCCGCCCCCCCCCCCCCCCCTCCCCCCACCCACCCCGCCCCTCCCCGGCTCTCCGCCATCCAGTCTCCATTAATACACTGTGTGCACCTGTCACCATGCTATACACCAAG
>JAACJT020001037.1:0-16730 GCA_009936485.2 Gymnarchus niloticus | reverse complement strand
GGTTGCAGTCCAGTAATCAGAGCAGGTTCGGTGGCTCAGAAGGCAGCAAGCAGGTCAGACAGGACAGCTGAAGTTGAATTAGTCAAAGATAAGCTAAGCTCCAGAGATTCACTCACTTGGTGTTTCATACCCTCTACAGTATATGTACAACATTGTCAAGATAAACAGGTCACTATCATAAATAGACAGGACGTGACATAATAGGCCTACCTATTTTCTTGAAAGGAAAATGCAGAAGTGATATCTGAGGTGATACATCTGCAAGTTGAAAATTTTCCAGAACTTGGAAGCAATGCAGAATGGCCTATTCTACAGCTAACTACTGACCTACAGTGCTTTATGTAATAGTGCATTAAATAAATGTATATCACACCACACTGAGATTTTGCACAGGAATTTGCCATATGTACAACCCATTCATCCATGTCAAGAGGGGGTGGACTCGGGGGCTGGGTCAATCCGAAGCAGTATAGAGCTAACCTGACTGAAAATTTGTAAAGGTGTTCTTTTCAAGGTTTTTAGTTTTTATTTCAGAATTACTAATAATTGGGTTTTTTTTTATATAGTTCTTACAAATGTTTGCATTTTGATATCAATATGCGCCATGTTAAAGAAATAGGCTACTACATTATACAGCGAACAAAATAATGGTTAGGGGAAAAATTTTCACCCCTCCTGGGGCACAGGCCACTAACAAGACCTCTCCACACATCTTTGTCCTGGGCTTTTCTCTCAAGATATATCCCACCTAATGGTGTTGACTTCGAGGTCTCTGCACCAGGTGCTTTGCGGGTGTCCTCTTTTTCTTTTTGCCTTGGGTGCGCCAGGTTAGGGCTTGCTTTTGCATCGTGTGGCTATTCCATCCCCAGCACCTCTTTTTATTTCATTTTGTACTGGGTCCTGGGTTGCTCTCAGCCATTCGTCACTTTTGCTGACGGTGTTCGGCCAGCTGATGAGGGGGAAAATGCTCAAGAACAAATTCGCCCACCTTCTAGCCAGTTAACCTCATCAGAATCGCGGGGGAAGGCAATCCCATGCAGTCCAGGGCAGAGACAAGTCGCCTAATCGCATGTCTTCAGAATGCGGGAGTAAAGCCGCGCATTACAGGAAGAACATAGATACTCATCACATGCGGTTATCCGTCCTGGAGCCCCGGAGCTGCGAGTCACAAATACCCACCGCATCAATTCTAAACCGGCGTCCTCTATGCATGTGACGCAAAGGTTAATTTCATCGCTACAACAAATATTTCGTTTTTCAAATTCGGCGGAAAATTTTAAGTCGTATAAGACTGTGAGCGCACTGCATGTCACTTAATATAAGGATATCGCCAGTTAAGGCTGGTGTGGCTTGGTTTTCCGAGAAGAAGGACATACGAGTACCTGGACTTTCAACGGAAGAATTGTTTTACTGACATTGTTTTCTGCTTTCGGATAGACGTAACCATTTTCGGCCGGCTAAAATATAAGTAACATGAAATGATACACGTTATGTTGGAAGTTAAATCGACCTATGCGGCTGCCTTCGACGTGTGTGTGGGGTTACTAAGCAAAGCTTAATAGTCAGACGGTAACTGTGCTGGAACCTCTGCTTCATCTACCAGCCTTAGACGTTAAAGACCGAAGTCGCCTCCTGATATTTCTTCGGGGTATGTCGTTTTCATGTCTGCATGCTTAGTGCATTACGGTATCCAATCACATATTTTCATTCATCTTGTAAACTACGCTGTGTAATTTTCATAATCGCTCCGTGTGCTCGTTGCACACTCTTTATCTGCGACCTGTTTTCTTTTCATACAGTCTGCTTTCGCCGCGTACCCAAAAAAAAAAAAAGGCAGTAAAAATCACAACGGTGCAAAGGAGAGGTTTCCGGACACTCGGAGAAGTAATGGAGGCACCGGTTGAAGGTGCCTCGGCTTCATTTAATTAAAAACACTTCGCAATGAGGCGTCACTGATCTGCCACTTTTTATCGGGTGAACTCAGGTAACATAGGAAAATCTTCGCAATGTTAATCTTTGCGATTTATTGTCGGATTACCTGCGTTCGTCCTGTATATGCGTGTATGCATTTAATCCGCAATATTAGTTTGAGCTTAAAATCCTCCATATCTTCAATGCAATAGCATCTCATCCGCATTGAGTTATATCGTTAATTCGTAAAATGTCATTGATAAATTGACCAGTATTTTGGGCATACGAGTGTTGTCGGGACAATACAAAAAGTACATGGTCAGTCTCTAAGAAGATCAGAAAATATGTTCCCCACGCTCTCTGGCACATCTACGTTTACCACGTTAGTGAAATCTTCAAACTTATCTTTGTATGGCGTAAAGGTTACAGCAGTATAAGGAATGGCCCCGGAGTACCCCCTCATAATCTCGTCGCCACTCCCTCTCCACCCTTTTTAAAATTTCGCCATTCTATACTGGTTTTCATCTTGCTTTTTTAAGTGTAGTTGTGGTTTGGCATGTACGTGGATTTCCAGCTCCATTGCTGAGGGCTTTTGCCTGTAAAAGGCGGGCCTGTCAGAAGTAGTTTGCCAACCACTGGCATGGCATAAGCTGTATAACGCGGAAAATATAATGAAACGTTTAAAAGCAATTTGGCGCAAATAGTAAAATGTTAAAAAAGCTATGTCGCGCATATAACATGTCATTCAACAAAATAAACTACGTATATCAGTAGTTTTGTTATTTGGACATACACGGACTATGTAATGTATCGTGATTTAATGCATCCTTTGTAGTGTCTGCCTTTTGTCTTGCAATTAAAAATGGTCTACTAGCTGCGTGTGCATTCCATAGACAAAGACTTTGACCGACAAATCTGGTTACCTGACTCTACTATCCTACAAAATGATAGGTAGGTATACAACACATCTTAAGTAGCTTCCCAGTATTGAAACGATTCATCGAAATGAAGAGAAGGCTGAAGTATAGTAGGTGTTTTAGGACTGAAGAAGTATTATACATTTCATTGTCACTGGTTAAGCCGTTATTTGTAATCTCTGCTAGGCTATCGTACTCTCGTCAATATTCCTTCTGCACTTGGAACTGAAAGTGTATTGAGACCCTACACTGGAAACGAGAAAAACCTCGGTCTGGGGCTTCGCAGTGGAACTCCAAGGATCTCTCTTCCTCAGTAGCTGCCCTTTAAAGATAAGCATAACGTCGAAGTCTTCTTTTTTTAAGTTTTGCCTGACATTCACTATAATTACATTAAGACCTATAAATTAAATTTGGTGGGAATATTGCATTTTAAAATAGTCAATTTTTGGATCACTTTAGGAAGAGTGGTTACTTAGAAGTCAGCACAGTTAGGTATATTAGCTATTGGAGTAATATCAATTTTGCTCCAGTTCTACAGATGCAGTTCCTGATAGATGATAGGGTTGTTAAGAAATCAATTAAACAATGGTTACAGTATTAACTTTCACATACTTACAAAGTTTGACAAAATTATATGCTCTTATTAGGTATGGAATTCAATTGCAGCGGTTTGACATGCATTTTTAAGTTTAGTTGTATTGAACTGGGGGGTCATGGCTCAGTGGGTAGCACCAGGGACTATCACGTTCTCGGTTGGGGGGGTATACTCAGGATTGGATGCCAGTCTATTGCAGGGCATATGCATGCACACACTGACACAAAATCACTGGGCACGTGCAATTTAGACTTACTAGTTAGCCTCACTGCATGTTTTGAACTGTGGGAAGAAACCACTTATCGCACGTAGGGTCATAGGGGCATGGACTCTCAGGGTAGATTTCTTTTCTAATGCGGTAGTCCAGCTACCCTTGTTTAAATTAAAGTCCCTTGTTTATTTGCATTGCAGGATTCAACAGGAAACTGATCATCGTTTTGCCTTCACCCCCTGGATAACGGCATGTCTGAAAACGATATGCATCCTGAAATCGACCAAATACAAGTGCACCTTTATTTTGTTCTTTACTTCTTGTTCTTTTAACTTATGTCGTACAACTTTGTATCTGTATACTTTATTTGGTTATTTCTACAGACCTAATGTAAAAAAAAAAAAAATTCATTTCAGGATGAAAAATGAGTAACTGCAGTTATCACATAACTGACGAAGTTGAAAAAGCTTATTTGGCCATCACCATTCCATCATTCATCCTTGGACTTCTGGGTAATATTGCTTTCCTGGTGGCATTATGCTGTAGGGGAAGAGAAACGTTAACCTACATGATGGTCTATGTTGGGAACATGGGTTTTGCGGATGGGATCATTCTGATTATGTTGCCTTTCAGAATGTACTACTTGAGGAGAAGTTGGCCCTTTCATTCAGATTACTGTTTATTGGTTGTGTCCTCCTCCTTCGTGAACATGTATGTTAGTATCTTCACCGTCACTGCCATATGCGTGGTGCGATATATTGCAATAAAGTACCCTTTCCAAGGGAGGGCGATCATGTCTCCCTGGAAAGCAGTGACTGTGTGTGTAGTGATATGGCTGATTGTTTGCTCACTGAGCGCAACTTTCCACAAAGTGGATGCCCCACAGGGTAATTCAACTGAATTTGCATGTTTCCAGAAGATTAATGACCAGCCTTTCCCCATCTCATTTATTCTGGTTTTGGAGATTTTGGGCTTCCTTTTTCCACTGCTGGGTATGGTGTTTTGCTCTATTAGGGTCATCAGTTGTTTATCTAAAAGTGTTGAAGGAGATTGTGGAAATGAGAAAGCTCAGTGCATTCGCATTGTTATCGCCAATCTGATCGTCTTCGTTATCAGTTTCGGTCCTTTTCATTTTGGGTTCCTGTTGAAGTTCATCGTCCAGTCTCTTAGCAAAAACTGCCACCTTTTGGAGGCCGTGCACAATTTAGTTCACATAACAATTGCCATCTCACACACCAACTGTTGCCTGGATGTTTTTAGTTATTACTTTCTTATCAGCAGTTTTGGGAATAATGTGTCAGTCTTTAGCCTTTTGAGAAGGCTGACTTGCTTTCAAAGGAATTCAGTCATATGAAGAGCAGAGCATTCAATTTTATTCAACCACTTAGTGAGCACTTCAGTTTAAGCAGCGGGTACTAAACGGGTAAACTCGTCACCTTTGGCTTACTCTCTGGGCACCGTTTTACTATGTAAAAAGCCTCATGACAGTGTTTCTCCTTAAAGACGCTATATAAATAAAATTGAATCGAATTAAAGGATGTGAAATTGCAGGGACATTGTGAAGGATTTAAAGATCTCTACAGATATGCTATTTTTCCCAAAAAGACAATTTTTTAAATAAAATAAAATTTTTTTAGTAAGCAGAACCTGGAGCATTATTAACTTTTCGGGTGAGAAACAGATGAGTGTTCTGCCATTTTATGCTGTGCCTCTGTTTTGGGTATTAAGTATGTACTAGGAAGAAAGAAATCAATAGGCACATGGGGTGGTTTACAAAGTTTTAAAATCTGCAAAGCTTTCTTGTTCAAGTCTCATGAAATGTCTTGGCAGTTTCTTAAGGAAATTGGGAGTTTGCGTATGCGCAAGCTTTTTTAAATGTAAAAACATTTAGCTATTGGTATGTGATTTGATGTCTCAACGTAATCTGCAGTCTTCATTTATTTCCATGTACAGTACCTTTATGTATGTGAAACATTTTGGTTATGAAAATTTTTTGTCATGCTTGCACAACGCAGACTATATGCTGTCTAAAATGCCTATGCATAATTGTTCATATGTTCACTCAAAACTATTTTGGCACTATGTAAGCATTAAACAATACCATGCTGCCTTGAAATAAACGTGTCCTATAGTGTTTCTTCATTGTGCCATCAAAATAAGCCCATTATGTACAGACTGATGATCTGTAGCTTGCATTTATGCCTGCAGTAGAAAAGCTCATCCTGAATTTGGAAACACTTCTGGTTTTAATTTCACTGCGGAATCTTGAATGACAGGCCATGATTTTACCAGGGTTACTTAGTGATTCAGCAGGTAGCAATGTTACCTCGCACCTCCCGATTAGAGGTTTGAATTCTACCCCTGTTGTTTCTGTGTGAAGTTTACGCCCAGGTACTGTGGATTGCAGCTGCAGTCCAAAAACATGCAATGAGCCCACTTGGCATCACTGAATAACGTGTGTTTGTTTTACAGTGGACCCTTCTTGTAGAAGATCTGTGCTGCCTGGAATAGACTTCTGGCCCCCCTGTAACACTGTACTGAAAAAACTTAGTAGATGGCTCAGGATTCTTTTGGTACCTCATCAATAACATACATTGTCTAAAAGTCGATCTTTATGTAACTAAAGATTTTCCCTATTACGAATAATTTTTTATTTATAATATTACAATGTATTCCTAAACAATGACTGTGACTTAAAAGATCCCTGAATGGTCACAGGTTGAGCTGCTGTACATTGAAATATATAGAGCCGTGGCCAGTGTGTTGTAAATGGTTGCATTTCATAAATGAAACTACTAAAAATTACCACAAAATGCATGTTTACAGTTTGTACAAACATTAAGCAAAGGCTGTACAATGCAGTTCAGAAATTATGTATGCAATGGAAAAAACAATGTACGTCATGATAGTCCATTTATGGGTCTTAAAGAAAATGTCTTTGGTAGTGCAGAGGTTTGAAGCTAAACCACAAAGTAACAGGAAACAACATATGGGGTGAAAAATAATGTCCTAAGGCAAAGCAGACTTAAGTGTTACTCGTCTACTTCGTTTAGATCAGAACTTTTTTAAAAAAAAAAAAAAAAAAGTGCAAATTAAAGAATTTTCAATACACGGTAGTGAAAGGAACTGTGATGAACCCCCCTCCTGGCTGGCTGAGCCCTCCACATGATTACACAGGCATGGACACTCTACCTGGCTCTAGTCTGGTCAAGCAGATTTATCCCTGGGAGTTCAGGTAGGTGGAAAGCAGAGAGATGGTCAGACTCTGGTGTTGGAATTATAAAATAATATAAGCCTTTATTATAATAGCAGGCTACTACCACTATGCAAACGTGTCGCCCTCTCCTGTCCTCCTGTCCTCAAAAACTGCCATCTCCACCCTGGCATACAGGTCTGTCACCCCACCCACAATATGCCATCCCATTCATCACATAATGTTGGGTACATTCAGAAGTGCAGGTAAGTCATTTTGTGGTTAGGGCATTGTTCAAGTTCTCAGCTTCTGTTAACATCCATCATGACAAAGATAAGGACTATTTTGGTGTCTGCTACGTTACCAGGGAGCCTTAGAAAGGGGGCTTCTTCTTATGGTTCTGAAAGTGCATGTGTGGGGAATGTGTGATTTATTACGACCAGCTGAGCGGCAGTAGAAGAATGGGGGTATGGCTTAATGTTTTCTGGTGCAATGGCTGGTTCCACTAGTTCATGTTCAGTTTGACGTGTTTTTTGTCATCTGTCTGGATGAAATAAGAGGAATAAAAATGATCAAAAAAGTAAAATTAATATTTAAATTGAGTGAAAAACTTGTTTTAAAATATACATATAAAAAGGTTCTAGAGATTTTAATGGAAGTTGGAGAGTACCACTGAAGTATTTGCTCTCGATGGTGGAGAAGGCTGCAACTGTGACCCCGTCCCCTTGACAAAGGGTGAGTTAGGTGGGTACCAGCTAAGTCTGTCATCTTGTTCCTTTCTATTTTGTGTTGTGGCTACCGGGATGTACAGGTTTAAGGGATTAGGATTGGGATTGGGAATAGGGTCCGGATTGTGATTAGAGTTAAGGTCAGGGTTGGGGTAAAGGTGAGGTTAGGGTGAGGGCTGGGGTTGATAATTAGGGTTGGTGCTAGGTTTAGTGTTGACATTAGGGTTGGAGCTAGGGTTAGAGTTAGGATTGACATTAGGGTTGGAGCTAGGGTTAGAGTTAGGATTGACATTAGGGTTGGAGCTAGGGTTAGAGTTAGGGTTGACATTAGGGTTGGAGCTAGGGTTAGAGTTAGGGTTGACATTAGGGTTGGAGCTAGGGTTAGAGTTAGGATTGACATTAGGGTTGGAGCTAGGGTTAGGGTTGACATTAGGGTTATTAATGCCAATGCTAACAGTAGCACTAGCTCCAACCCTATTGTAAACCCCAACCATAGCTCCAACCCTAATGTCAACCCTAACTCCAACCCTAATGTTGAGTCTAAACTTTGTTCCAGCCCTAATATCAACTCAAACCCTAACTGAATCGCTACCCCAGGCCTAACCTTAATGTCAACCATAAGTTTAATACAGCAGTAAATAGTAAAATTTTAATGCTAACCTTTATGCCAATGACGTTTTCCACTGCAAAAACCCCCTGAGTTACTCCAGGTAACTGAAACAGATTAATAGATATTAACACGAAAACAGACGGAGTCAGGGTTTCAGGATGTAGCACTGCATAATACTTATCTGAAGTATTGTATTAATCTGATGCATAATAGCTTTTTTTTTAGATTAAAGTGGCAACGCAAAGTTTGGGGGGGGGGGGGAGTAGTGATTCTTTTGCATTTCCTTAATTTGAACTTTACGAATGAATTTACCAACAAACTAGGAATAACCCTAATGCATACCTCTGAGTGGTGGTTGTGCAGTGGATTGAAACTGACTTTATGCCTCTGGGACTATGGGTTTTGAAGGTGACATACTCAGTTCAGTCTCAGCTCACAAATATTTGCAGTCATCTCACCTGTTTTCTGTAACTGGCCTCTATGTTTAAAAAACACATTCACATTATTCTTTATCCCGTTTATGTTGTTGCTGTAGTTACAAATGTTATTTTGCTAGGACACCAAACACAGAACATCTTAAAATGCAGTGTCTAAAACTTTTTGTTTGTTTTACTAGAGAACTGTATAAATCTTCCATACAAGGAATACTGAGTTACCTATTATTAAATTAATTTCCCATGATTCTCGCTCTCTTACCCTTGTATGTGTTGTATGCTGCCCACGTTAATTATATATGCAACACGCTACTGAACGACCATTATCTCACGGAAGGGAACAATGGATCTGAAATCTGCGTGACTCGTATACTAAGCTTGTTCAGCTAGTTTGCTGAGTAAATACACTGGCTTGATAAGGTCCTGGAATGTTTTGACCATAACCCTGAACGTTTCGGACGTAGCGGTAGCAGAGATCTTGACCTCTTTATTCGTTTTATACTAGGTCTATTTGGATTCCCATGTATACAACGCAGTATATTTATGTTAGGGTAGAAACAGAGTTTCGCCAGAAGATGGCACCATTACCCCCTAAATATCTGTCAAGTTGTTTTGGAAAAAGGCTTACTACAGTAACTTTAGTGTAACAGAATTGCTAATACTATGTGATGTATATTGAAAATTCTACACGATAGTGTAGTGTCAGTAGGTGTCAACATACCTGCTAACTGATTACAATTTATGATTACCTAAACACAGGTGTAAATTCCAGCTCAGTGGCTACAATATAAGTTCAGGAGATCGATTGGTAATCTGAAATCTTTCATCACTCTAATCAGATTGAACATCTATCACCAAATCCCCAGTTACACCACAAATTTGCAGTTAGACCTTAAATGGTTTAGTATTAAAAAAACTAGAGTACTTGTTCTTTCAGAGGAATGTTTGTAAAAAGATATGAACTTTAAATTCCAAGAAACTTTACAATCATGTTCTAGTATGCAAAAGTTAAAAGTGATCTCTGATATTCAAGGTTGCACAAAAGTCATGTAAGCTGATCTGATTTCTGATTAAGTGCCGTACGGTGAGTTGTTACCGCTATCCACGTGGAGCTACTTTCCTCAGCTTGGCTCATACCCTCCCCGGGAAGGAAATTATATCTCCTCTTCCTAGAGGACTACCTCCAAGGTTAATGGGTCAAGGCTTCATGCTTTTTCAGTATACGCTGAACAGCTGTCATATTTGACAGAGTTCTTTGCATGACAATGCACTATTCTCTCAAATAATATACAATGTGTATATATGCCATTTGATACTGAAGGGCTGACAGACTGACAGGGTGAGATGCGGTACCCATGAACAAATGTATGTTTGTCAAGGGTATCCGTCAAAGCTACTGGTACTGTCTGTGTGTATCGTTTCTCTGAGTTCAGTATTCCACTAGCCAGCACAATATAACAAACATTATACACCCAATTCATCAACCTCTCTAGTTCAGAGAATTTTATGAGTCAGAATTCCTTAATTTCAAAGTTTTTCCATCAACACTCAAGTGACTCGACTTAACACTGTACATTGTAATGATCGACCAGGACAAATCCAAGTGCAAAGTAGTTGTTTTATTTCTCCACGAAGCAGGCAGAGGAAGCAATCTGTAGTTGGGGGCAGGCAGAGGTCAGTACACAAGAGATCTACAATACCAGGCAAACAAATCCAATACGTAATCCAAAAGCACAAAATCCAGAATCCTCACGCCAGAGCTGCAGGACCACAGGAAACCAGGCACAACATGACTAACGCTCAGTAAGAGTGGGAACGCAATACTTTGAGCAGAACAAGGGGAAATGCAGGTATTTAGAGAAAACTGGTAATTAACACAACTGCTAAGACCCAGGGGAGGACGAGCAGCGATAAGGTGGGGGTGGTTGGTCAGGTGCAGGTGTCACAGTCATGTCTTCAACCCTCTCCTCTTCCCAGAATCACACAGAATCAGAGACATCTGACAATACTGCCACCCATTTCAAATATTTAAGAGAAAAATCATCAATTTAATTACAGCAATGGGTTGATCTATTTATGGAAGATAATGCAGGTGTTTTCAAGTTTTAGGTGGAAGGAATAATGTGAGGGTTAGTTTTTGCATAAATGATTTTTATGTGGATGGGAAGTTCTGAGTCCTGAGAAGAATTTCAGTGCTTTCCAGAACTACTGGCACCCCTGGTAAAAATGACCAAAAACAGACTATGGAAAAAAATGATCTTCCACCGAAATTGAAAGAAATCTAACTTCTTACAGTGGTTAATGTATTCATAAAAAAGACGGTCGTGAAAAAATAAGCATTTTTTTCTCAAAACTCATTCAAATTATTGACACCCCTATATTATGTACTTTATGCACCCTCACTTTGCCATGAAAACAGCTCTAAGTCTTCCTTTATAATGTTGGATGAGATAGAAGAACGGCCTTTACATGTGTTCTATGTGAAATCTCTAGAAAGTCATGAACCTCACTTCTAGACTATCCTCTTCAGCTCATCTCACAAATTTTCACTGGTGGACAGGGATGTCCATCGCACGAGTCTGATTTTGTAGCGAGTGACACATTTTCAGATGGATTCGGAGGCATGCCCTGGATCAATGTCCTGCTGGAAGACCCATCCACAACCTTGCCTTAATCTCCAGGCAGGGTTAGTCAGAATTGTGTTTCAAATTTGATTGAGTCTGCAATGCCATGTACAATAACAAGATTCCCTGGACCTATGGAAGAAAACACAAATCAACTATGTTTCATAGTGGGCACTGGGTTTGCTTTTTGACTTATTTTGCAACAAACCTATCTTTGCTGTAGAAAGCTTAATTTTTGTTTCATTTGACCACAAAACCCCATTCCAGTCAAAATTCAAGTAATGTGTAGAAAACTGCAGCAACTGACATTCGTGGTTTGACATCAGTACAGACCTTATACTGGAAAGTGTGCCAAATACTTTGTTGACATAAACGTAGCATCTAATTGAAGTTCTGGAGATAGTAACAGCAATCAACTGCCGCAATTGTCCAAAAATGATACCTGGAGAAGACTTTGTCTTTCAAAACACCCTCCTCAGTGTACATGGAGGCAAAACAGGCCTGAACCCTCTTTTAGGCAGATTCATCATAGATCCAGTTGTTTTCCGACTATTAATTATCGCTGTAATAGTAGAAATACAGTGCCTGATTTATGTGCTAAAAGGGTTTGGCACATGTGGTACATTATATGTATACCCCCATGAAAGTCATTCATCGCTGCTTAAGAGTTCCTAAAAATTCAGGTGTGCTTGTAAAAGTGGTAGACTTTTAACAGCGTGACACTCAGTCAATTGTCTAAACTGGAATTTTATTTCTGTCATCTTGTTTTAGCTCTAAATAAATGTGGCTTACAGTAGCTATGGAACTAGTAGCATTTCAGATGTAAAGCACAAATACTTTTTTGGTTCATTAAGGCAAACACAGACTGTGCATGCCGACGTTTTGCTGTTGCGGTGGCATTTATCTGGAGACTGCAAGATGCCCTAGTTAAAGCTGTGTGGTAGAAATGACTCCGGCTGAAGAATCATCCATCTCTGGATGTCCCATCTCCTGCTTATGTTATACTGGCTTATAGCATTTACTGTCATTAAATTCATAATTCACACCACCATGTGACATTTCCTGCTGCATAGTCCTGCTCATCTCCTCACTTGATCATCTTCCCCCTGCCTCTCCTGGGTAGGGTTGCAGCGGCAGCGTAGCCAAAGACGTGAGCTCGCTTGGGGGATCCCTGGACATTCCCAAGCCAACTGGGACATATAATCCCTCCAGGGCGTACTGGATCTTCCCCGGGGCCGCCGTCCAGTGGGACATTCCAAAATAGGCCTAGAGGAAATGGAGCTGACTGCTGACAAATAAACTCCCTGATTGTGCCAAAATGTTGATTTAGTATCAGAATGGGGTGTGCTGTTAGCTTTAGAACGTTTCTAGAACACTGAAACGTGTCATCCATGTTATTTAGGCACAAGCGTCTAACGTGAAGCTAAACTGGCAAGTTTGAGTGAAATTGCTCATTAAATAACCACAGTCAATAAATAGCATAGACAGATGGCCAAAGCCACAAAGGCACGCTGCTTCATTTCCTACACCATATGTGAGAGGTGAACGTCACAGGTTCTAGGAACCTGTTCCACTTGTGCCTAGCGGGGAGACTACGTATACCCAACTCTGCAATAAAAAGCATATGATAAAATATGGAGGCTGTCTGCCATCTGAGGGGAATCCTTTCCCTTGGTTACACCTTTGTTGATATGGATCTTTAAACATTTTAACACTTTGTTAATAATGTCTTGTTCCACAATGAAAAGAAAGTTAGTCTCTGACTGTTGGACTCCGCACCACCTTAAGACTAACAAATTCACATTTCTAAGTGTACTTTGCCGAGTAGATTTTATTTTAAAGGTAACTGTTTATTTTTCCAGTATATTTTCCTCTTCTATGTGAATACTATGTTCCTGGTACAAGAGTACATACTATCAGTGAGGAAAAATATTACAAATCATTCTTCCAAATACTCTATATAGACAAAAGTATTGGGCCACCTGCTTGTGCAATTTTCTCCACTTTATGCAATAACCTGCATTTACAAAGGTCAGAATATGTCAGTCTAAGTAATCCTTTACTGGTATAAATAGTATATTCATATCTACATCAAGGCAGGGATTTCTACAGGCATCTCAGCTGTACATTTATACTGCTCACTCATCATTCTTCAGTCCCTTCAATGTCTCATTTTTATTTCTTTTAAATAAACTATTCTGTCAGAATGGGACCTTGAACATTTTATAATACTCAGGAATGGAAATATTGTGTTAAGGAAAACCACAAAACATGGACTTGCACAGAATTTCATTGAATTAAATTCAACTTCCTGACATTCTAATTCAATTCCAATTCTACTTCCGGTAGCGTTAATTTCAACTCCAATTCCATGTCCTTATTTGAACGGGAATTGAATAGTTAATTCATGAAAGGCCCCAACCATGACTAATACAAATAAACCATAACTGTAATGCTAACGTTAGCCCTAACTCTAAGATCTGCAGGATGTGGTGCACAAGAAAACAGACTGAAGTGCAGAGAACTGGAAACCAAGAACAGGAACCAGGACATGAGACAGATATCATTTTGTGTTTGCGTTCCAAAACTAAACACTGGTTGCCAGACACACCAATGTTGGCTACTCGAAACCATGGACACAGAAACAAGATGCTGGCTAACCAGAACCAAGAGACCCGAGTAAAGATGCCAGCCAACCCAAGACCAAAAACAAGACATTGACACACACAACTGCAAAGTAGGTGACAATGCCAGCCACCCTGACTACAACCCAAAAATAAAACAAACCCTGAAAAAAACTGAAGCTATGTAGATTGAAACCGACTGAGCTCTGAGCCTTGCGCTCAAATTGCAATTACCATCATGTACACACCGGGGATCTGCTCACAGAAACAGAAGACTAGAAAAGGCAGTCTGAAGTGCTGATAAAAAGAACCTTACTGGGGAAGAGACGGGATCCATAAGCAGGTACAGAATGACAAGGCCCACAGGGACCGCTGGGGTACAAGACTACAGGGAGGAACGGGACCTGGAACATCGGTGGCGGGTTTAATAAGTGAACTGCTGGAACGGGGAAACCAAATAGGTCCAATGATGAGACAACTGGTGAGCGGTTAGTTGAACAGAGACAGGTACGTGGTAGACTTAAAGCTGACGCAGGGGCACCCTCTGGAGGGGAAACAGTGGGACTACGCAACAAAGACAAAAGCCGAGCAGTGAGAAACCGAAAGGTCACAGACTGCTCAGTTACCGGATTGCAATTTTGAACTGCTGTGACAAATATATTAAAGATACATTTGTTTTGCTTTCCAGAATTGTGTTTTGGACCACTAGAGTTTAAACTAAAAGATTTGTAAATAAAATTATAAATTAAATGAATGATTATGAGGCGTTTTAATCAAAGTCAGCTTTTGGTTGCTTCATATATCTATCTATCTCACAACACAGAGACTTTGCTTTTTGATAGCACTAAGGCGGTCATAAGGTAGACGTAATGTCTTTTAATGTAAATTTTACATTATGTGGACGTTGTTTTAAAAAACTGATTAATGAGTTTTATATCAGCTTCCTGTTGATCTTCTGCTTTCTTCTCCAGGACATGTGAATTAAATTTCTCTAAATTTTCCTGTGCTTGTAGGTGGGTGTGTGTAGGTCACATGACAGTGCAACCCATCCTGCCTTGCGCCTTTCTAGAACAGGGTTTACTATTAGCTTTTGTTCTCTACATCCTTGTGCTGGAAACTTCGTAGCACCTGCCTGCAGAAGAGATGAGTTATGTATTTGCAACCTCCACAAAGGAACAATGCCTGATTTTGCTGAGTTACTGTTACAAGGGGTCAAGTGATGACAGGCAGACAAAACCAGAGAATTTTGCGATGACAGACAGTCACAACTGGAAAAAGCTTTCATAACCATTATTTCTGGTGCCACGAATGTTTTGCTTCACGTACTTTAATCAAACCCGTATTGAAGGCATGCCACTTCATCTCATCAACTTCACAAACTAAGGACAAGCAAAAACATGTTATCAAAATTGCCGAACAAGAGCATTTCTATAGCTAGACCTAACAAGCTTCCTCTGATCATACTTTCCTATTCTCTCAGTGTTATGTGGCCGTCGGTCTGACACATCTGGTCTGATTTCCATAGATGAATGGCGTACTTTAAAAGGGCAGAGATTGCCAAATACTGGGAGGTCATTCTTTACTGTCAAAAAGACAGCATTTCTTGGTGCAGGCAGAACTTCCCTGGAGAATTAAAACAGTGACACCCACAGTTCCCGTTATTTAGCAACACACAAAACAAACATCCAAATAAAGTGCCAATTGTTATTGGCAACCATATCACTTGTTCCTCAATTCTCGGGATATGGTCTCAGAGACACAGTTTTCCAGGAACAGTAGTCAAATTCTGAAACAAAATGAAAATATAAAAAAAAAAAAAAAGCTTTAGTTACTAACTGCACCAATTTTACATGCAAAGACAGTCCCTCCTATAAGACCTCCAAACAAAGCACAGAGGTACAGTATGGAACGTTAACCTTGTGTTATGTTTATCCTCTAACTTTAATTCCCTTCCATCACTCCCTACAGCCATACACAAATCACTTGCACACATGAATACTGTCATGTCTGCACCAGTGCTCTGCAGCACCGAACCTCAAGTGTACCGACTGGAGTTTTGCATGTCGTTATTTTCCTAGTGAGTGCAACTACCCTTGCCATAATTGCCCTCATGTCTCCCACCTGTTTCTTGGTTAAGTCAGTGTTTTTGCCCTTATGTTTGCTGTGTGTTACGTGATGTCACTCCCAATATGGTTTACAGCTCCTGGGTCCCTAGTCCCTGTAACCCTCTTCTTGTCTTGTTTTCTTTGAGGGCACCATTTGCTTGTCCCTTACATTCAGTGTAGAGGCTGGTGGTCATGTTTGCTCCTTTTGTTAGTTTTTGTTATTAAACAACCGGTTTTGCACTTCCATCTACAATCATGCCTCCCTAATTTCTCAGCCCTGTGCCCCGCATCTTTATTTCAGTTTTTGTGTTTTAATTTGAATGCAATTCATAACCATTCACCCAAAACAACAAAACTCCAAAACATAGGATAGCTGATTAACTTTTGGCAAGAGTACATACACACACACCTCTATTAAGCCACTGAACAAAGAATAGCTGCAGTTTGCCAGTTTTGCAGTGCAGGTTACTGTTTCTAATGGTTAAACAGATTTGCCCCCCCACCCCCCCAAGGGCCCTGGGTCATTCTGAATCTGTAGCATCATTTCAGACATCAGCTTGCGTAATGCAGTAATGTTAAATTTGTCACTTATGGTGTGTGGACACAGTAAGCCTCCAGCTCTTCCAAAAGATGACCAAATGAAAACTGCAGTGAAGGAATTATTTGACCCCCTGCTGAAATCCTAAATTGACCCATTTATGAAGAAATGAGAAGTCTATAATGTCACTGTAGGTTTATTTTAACATCAGAGGATAGACTGTCAACAAAACAAACAAGA
>JAACJT020001035.1:0-16741 GCA_009936485.2 Gymnarchus niloticus | reverse complement strand
CGCGCACAGCAGGCTAAAGACTAAAGGAGAGGGGTGTCTTCGCGCGCGGAGCTCAGCTGAAGGGGCGGGAGGGGGGGGGGGGGGGGGGTGGGTCGCTCGACAAACCGCGTTCCAGAGCCCTTAGCGGGACACTGAGAAAATCAGAGGAACCATGTCCCCTACTGCAGCAGAGCATACCCGAAAGGCCGAAAGCAAGCAGAAAGGACTAGTCCCACCGCATTTTTCTGTCTGGCCTTTCGTCTCAGGGACGCGGTGGCGGCTCCTTGTGCCCCTGGTAATCACTGGGAGTTGCCCCGAGTCCGTCCAAACCGCTGCCCACTACCGACGCAGGCCGGCCGTAGCCAGGCTCGAAAGGCACTTCATAATCTCTTCGAAGCAAAGCAAAAGTGTCACCCGGGGTCACGTCGCAACCTGGGCTGGAAATCCACAGCTGCCTGCGGCACGGTTACCAAGGCGAGTGTGTCGAAAGCACGATGAGCACACGTTAATTGAAGCATAGCGTGAGAAACAAGACAGGATGAATTACACCATTGTATTGAGGGCAAAAAATAAGAAATAAACAGCATATGGAGGGACCCAATCGTTTCAACTACTACTGCTGCTGTAACGTTAACTGAACGGACCGTGGATATTTATCCGCAGTAGCCGGGACTCTCCAGGAACTCTCTCTAGATGCGCCTCCTGTCCAATGTGAGTCCTCTTCTGGATTTTTTCATTTCTGCTCCACTTCAAGTCTGCAGTGTAGGCTGGGAAAAACAAAAAAGCACATCTGTGTTCATCTTCATTACACAAACATCAAAGTGCCGGCACGTTTCAGGCATGACATACTTCTCTCTTCTTACAAATTCATTTTTAAAAAATGCCCTTAAAGACTCAGGCAGACTACGTGGCCGACGGACGTGGACTGGCCTCTGCAAGTTACACCACACACAGTCAGTCACAAGTAGACACGTCCCTTGTTTCCATGCTCTGTTTTCACACAACTACAAAAGTGATGGAAGCGAGTTAAGGTAATCACAGTCTTCAGGCCGGACTGGATTTCGCGTGCAGTGGCAAGACGACCCTATCTTTTATTCATCCTTGATGGGCTTGAATCTGCATGACAGGACAGGTCGGTCACACACCCCGAGCCCAAACGCTTCACGGAAGCCAATCAGAGAAGGCGAGTACGCCCAGGCAGCACTGCAAGGCCTGGAAGGAGCTGGCGGCGGGAACAGGCTTCCTCACACAGTACATGCTGGATGCACCACACTTCCACACCAGCGAGGGTGACACCAGGAGCTCCATCCCGATCCCGTCTCTGTCCAGCCCTCCCCGCCATAGCGCATCGACAGGAAGAGAGCTGTAAATCGAACACATCAGGGCTAAAAGCAGCCTGGGCCTCCAGGGAAGAGGGGGGTCTGAGGGAGGTACAACAAGGGTCGTCTGACTCCCCCCGTCTTGCTTTACAACCCCCCCCTCATATTTCCGCAGTATCGATGTCCATTTAAGCCCCCCACCCCCATCTCTCCCCTTATTTATCGTTAACCTTCTCTCTCACTGCAAAGGCTCTCCAGAAATAATTCTGGTTATGCTCTCAAATCAGCCTGCCAAATTCAGCTCTGTTTCACACACAAATATCACAAGTCTTTCCTTCCAACACATGAGATGGACCTTGCTCCCGCATTACAAGTACACCTGACTCACTTATCGCTGCGGCACGTGGAGGCAACAGTCCGCACGGTGCTTCCGTGATGGCCTACGGCCATTTACCGGCCCTCATAAAATGCTACACAAACAAGCTCACCCATAAGGAAAGTAAACAAAGGCCGTGCCTGCTTTTCATGAAGACGCATCTCACAACATTTTTGGCATAAATTCTAGTTAAAAAAAGGGAGCATAAAACTGATTTTAAAATGAGTACAGTCTGACCCTTTTCAAGTTAAGCCCAATAACCTAAATCCTTGTCAGCTTTACAGTTTGAAACAATTAACAAGCGTCACCAGACGGCCCTGAAGAACAGCCATATTCCTGCCGATTTAGTCCTACCGGACAGCGGGGAAGATGCGGCCCGAATATTCAAAGTACACTGCTTCTGCAGAATTATTTAAAGTCAGCGCATAGAAAAAAAATACCGTCTCTTGACTTTTGTTGCGGTTGCTAGGTTACTAGGACCCCCGGCCTTTGAGGGAACTTCAGCATTCATGGCTTTGCTTCCCAAGCAATCACGGTTCAGGGCTCAGGTCACTTCCACCAGTGCTTCAAGACCGGCGAATTCCTGCGGCGCGTTCTCATATGCCGGCAAGCGGCCGCCACTCGGACTGAAGCGGGCCGCTTCCCACGGCATTACGAGGTGGCTTCGCAAGTAGCAGACCTACAACAACTGAATTGTACAGAACACACATCTTCTGAAATCTCGTCTTTCTGAAGTGCCTTTGCATCTTCCGCATTTAAAAGGCAAGGAAGGGGCAACTGGCAGCGAGGAGCAGGGTTAGGCATCTGGACTTAAATTACATTATAGACCCCAATCAAGGCTAAATCATTCTATATTGCCAGCTATGTACCTGCTGCCTGCATTTCCTTACTTTTATAGACCGTGCGTAGCGACGCGAAGTATTGTGCCCGCAAATTCAGACAGCCTGAGCGTCCCGTCCTATGTCTCCACAAAGGTCCCCCATACCAAATCCCTCTACCCCTTCCTTTCTGACAGTTCCTCCCCATCCTCTGCCCTGATGAGCGATAACAGCGCAGTCTCCAGCAAAGATGCACGCCTCCTGTAATGTGAGCGGGACACCGGAGCTGACCGCCAGTGAGAGAAATGACATTGCAAAGACACAGGAGCCGTTTTTCAGTCTCCCCTGTATCCCAATCCGTCTGATAACCCAAGCTACAGGGTGCAGTGCCGAACTGCCTAAACGGAGCAGAAGCTGGGAATCATGGATAAGGTGACTTATACAAAGAAGGAGAATTTTAACTGACCAGGCAGCAGAGGAAAGCTCTGGTTCTTTGTTATACCTGCCTTACTGCTCCCAGCAGTCAGGTACCCCTACTGATCCACTGGGAGGGTTAAAGAGCAAGCGTCTATGGTGTCATGACAGACAGTCGGATGGACCGGCACCACAGTTGTTTTGACACATGGATAGGCCCAACAAAACCACAGTGATGAACGAGCACATATACAACACATTTAAAGTTTCGCAACAAAGTGTCGCATCCTTTACAACACACTAAGGCAAAGTCCCATCACGGCCCCATCACGGCCGGCATGATCGTGGCATGGCTTTATTTCCTCACCAAACAGCAGCTGGGACGGGAAAGCACTTTAACAGGGGTGTCATATGGAGTGCCATCATGACCCAGCTGGACAAACCCTGGGACGACACACACTCATGGAGAGTTTGGGAAAGCTGGATGTGTGTACACGGAGACTGCGCGGCCTTAAAGCTTTGCTCGTTTAGAGCTGAACGTGATGGAAAGACAGGGCAGATCTACCACAGCCTCCGAGCACGACGTGAGCCGAAGCCCGGCGTGCTGGGGGGGGGGGGGGGGGCCTTTTCTCGCCGGGCTTTCCTGTCCTAGCAGCCGCGGGAAAGCGAGGCGCGGCCGGGGAGCACAGAGGCCGTCACCGGCGATGCTTCGGGGGGTCGAAAAGGCGCCAGAGAGACCGGGGGGGAGGAGGAGGAGGAGGAGGAGGAAGAGGGGGGCTTCGGTCACTCTCTCCGAGCGGTCCGGGTGACCAGGCGACCGGCAGGACGCGGGCTCAGGAAACTCTCCCGGAGTTCCAGGTACATAGAGAGAGAGAAGGAGGGAGAGAGGAGGGGACGGAAAAAAACGATAAGAAATGGTAAGGAAGGGCCGAGAAAAGGGGGTCGAAGTCTCCTAGGCTGCTCTACAGGTCAACTTTTCAGGTAGCGAAGATCGCCGGGGGACGAGGCGCCTTTAACCGATAAAGTAATGGTAATGGTAATTATTAAAGTAATGGTAATGGTAATTATTAAAGTAATGGTAATTATAAAGTATCGGCGCACTCACCGACCTTAAACGGGCTGCGGTCCGGCTGAGGTGGACCCGCCGCAAGGTGCGCTCAGTCCCCGGCCCTTCGGTTCAAAGTCCCCGTCGCATATGGAAGTCCGAATTCCGCCAGGCAGCTCTTATAATAATAATAACAATAATAATATTATTATTGTTATTATTATTATTACTATTAAAGTATTAGAAAGGCAGGCTCCACGCGGCGCCGCGCGGCAGAGCTGGACGGATCCCGGAACACAGTGAACCCTTCGGGGAGTGTCCGAGTGCGCTTCATTTGAATAATTGCATTGATTTTTGTCTAAATATTACTTTACCAAATGCATGGGGGGGGGGGGAGAAAGCCCCGTGTGCATATCGATCGTAGTAATTTCTAAAAAAAGGTTTTTAAGCAGACAAACATTTATAAATTCATTATGAGTAGTGCAGTTTTATGAATGGGTACACAAAGCCCATAATTATTAAAAAAAACAAAAAAACAGTTCCTTCCCAGCACTACCGCGCCTTGAAGCAAAATATTTTATAATATAGCGTTTTGCGCTCTTTAATCTCGTCTCAGCATGCTAATCCCAGTCAAGGCAAGACACATCTATTTGTAAAGTAGAGTGCATACGAAGTCGGAAATGAAAACTGCTTTGCAGCTAAGGAAAATGTTAAAATGTTACAATCAGTACATATTTCACCTGGTTTTATTCTGCAGAAAAAAAACAGGATGGAACCACTGTCACATGGTTCTTGCCCATAAAAAGTCCACTTCAGTTTGATTTTGTAGGCACAAATCCGCTTATCAGAATTAAAAAACCTAATTTATCTGAGTGATGATGAAAAGCAAGGTCATTAAGATAAAGTTAACAAAAATCATAACGAAAACACCTAGCTTCAGCCTCTAAATAGCTATTCTTTATATGACTCCGTGGCGCAATGTCTGAAGTCAACAAACCTTTCACAAACGGGAGCGTTTCTTTTACTGGCTCACAGCGCCATCCTATGGAGCATCTGGGTAGTTCAGTCGAAATCCGGCAGCGCTTTACCGTCAATTGATTTCGGATTGGAATTGGCTTATGATATTCGTGTAGTATTTATTCAAGTGTGACTTTATATATGAGGTTGTAAAACAAGTTAATCGACCATTTAGCAGCGCTTCATAGTCCGCATTTTAAGCCGCTTCTCAGATGCATTTCACCCATATATTTTCAGGTTTCTGCTTAGGTGTTTGATTCCGTTTTTAGTAAATAAAATTAGTTTTTTTTGTTTTTTTTCTGCGTGAACATGTACCCGTGCCCTTTACGTAGTTGCCATTTTTGTTCTTTTCATTGTATTTTCAAGTATTTCATATCTAGAAAATATAAAAAAAACATTTCCACAAGGGGGCGACATACTTCAAACTGTGTAAAAAATCAATTTGTTCTAAATAGTGTTAGACGACCGTGTAAATTCGCATTACGAGTATCGATGAACTTCCTAGTGCGGGAGGGCGTTGGTGCTAGATGTGGATTCTGATAGCGCCCTGTGGCATCGTTAGAGCCAATCGTTCAGGGCTTCTTCCCCAAAGCTTTTCAGTAGTGCCTGACATGATTTTTTGGTTTCAAAAAGTGAACATGGGGGCACCCAGTAAGAGCAGATTATGTTTTACAACCTAAGATTGCCCTCTTGTTCCTCTGGGAAATAAAATACTGTGCACATCCTATTTTTTCCACTCCAGCTTTCCCTCAGAGAGACACCCCAGCTGAATCTGAAACTCCCCTATCCAATCTGTTTGGTTTATGTCTAGACGACACTTCCAATGAAGTTTGGACTTGAAGGTGCTGATCCTCATCCTGCCGCTTCACACTCGGCTGCAAACCACCCCAGTGCCAGCTGGAAGTCACACCTCGATGAAGCCAACAGGACCACATCATAAGCAAAGAGCAAAGATGTGATCCAAAGGCCACCAAACCTGACACCCTTCATCCCTTGGCTGCACCTAGAAATTCTGTCCATAAAAGCTATGAACAGAATCGGTGACAGAGCACAACCCTGGTGCAGTCCAATACTCACCAAGAATGAGTCTGATTTACTGCCAGCAATGTGAACCAAGCACTCACTCCGGTTATACAGCGACCTAATAGCTCATAGCAGTGAGCTGGGTTCGCCATACTCCAGAGGCACCCCCCCAACAAGACACCTTAATGGACACGATCGTATGCCTTTTTTAAGTCCACAAAGCACATGTAGCCTGGTTGGGCAAACTGCCATGAACCCAATCAGTATTCTTGTGTGGGTAAAGAGTTGGTCCTTTGTGGTCAATGTGGTTTGTGATGAGTGAGTCCTCTTCCAAATCTCCCCACTCTGCTTACTCCAAGGAAGGCCTATCAGTGCGATTCGAGAGCTCCTCAAAGTATTTCTTCCACTGCCCAACTATATTCTCAATTGAGGTCAACAGGGAATCAGCTGTAGCTCTGAATTACAGCTTTCACACGTATCTATAGTTAGCTTGTGTCCATATCCTACTCGAGGGATTTGTAACCTTTCCACAATTTGTTGTTCTAAGTAACCCCCCCAGCCGCAGCACGGGTAAAGTGAAGAAAGCGTCATGCAATTACTCTTATTTTCACAGATTTTTTAAAGGTGTAAAATTGTAGGTGGTATCCACCTTTTTCCGACCCTCCATGATCCCTTGAGCGAATTTCGGGAGTTAGATCCACCGTTTCGTAAACAATTGATTATTTCATCGCGGTTCCGGAGATTCTTTTTAAACCAGTTAATCATTAAAAATAATGCGGAAGTGCAATCCCACATATCTTTAAAATGACGACATAGGAATACAAATTCCCTCCTTATTAGACGGCTGAGAGGTTCAGTTTAAAGAAATGGGCACGGTTGACGGTTAACTAACGTCGATTCCGTTGCTTGCGACGGAAGGGCAACGAAAAGCTTGATTAGTTCGCAGGCATACCAATTCTTAGTAAAAAAAAAAAGAAAGTCGGTCGTGTGTTGTTAAAGGATGTGAGAAATGATCTTGTAAGCAGACACAGAGCCGTGTCAGATCCTGAAGGTGTCACCAGGTTAGGCGGCAATGTCAGGTGTCATAAAGACGGCGGGGTGCTCGTTTAGTCACGCTGCTGCAATATTGCGATGAACGATATTTCCACCACAAATAACTGCATCTGTTAACTAAAACTAGTGCGGCTTGTCGAATTATAACTCAAACCACACACGATATTTCCAGAAGAGCAAGAATGCTTACGTTTTAAGCAGATTTCGGAGCACTTCCCGCCAAACGATTAGCACGCTAGCTAGCTAACTTCAGACAGAAACCGCCTTTTGAGTCTCCCTTGGTGGGATAGCTCATCTGTACAATAATCAAAGTTCGAACAGTGAGAGCTGTGTGACGCAGAATTGATCAACGATAGCAACTTAAGCTAGCGTTAGCTGCTGATCCGATAGCTGCGGCTCAGTTCTAGTGCGGTGCATGCAAGGCTTCTGTTTAACCCACACATTAAGTTTAGCTTAGTTAAAAGCACTGTCACGAACTGTTGCCCTTGAGGTCCGTAGAGACACTTAAATAATACTTATTTACAACTATACAATTTGAAACAGAATGACTGTCACCGAAGCTAACTAAATAAAAACTTAATTTACTAAAAAAAGTCATATTTAACATTCCCAAACACGGAGAACTCTTTCAGTTTTTCTTTATTACTTACATATATAAAAAATTGCTTTTAAAATAAACAACAATTTGCTTTTTTTCTTTTATGTAACTAAAAAAAATTTGTTTTCACTAAAAGATAACTTGTGAGACTACAAATGCAATACATTAATCTTGAGCAAAAATTACAGTAAATTCTGTGTTTATAACTTAAGTAATATACACATGGATATCTATTATCCATTGAGACAACAAAATCTTTTGTGATTAGTGATACTCGGACAACACTAGAAATCAGAGGAATTCACACTTATTGTTTGACCCCTGCCCCCCAAAATGGCAGAAACCAAAACTCTTCGACATGTCGGAGGACACTTAAGTACCCTTGACCCATTCTCTACCCACTTAAACCTCAATGATTAAACCTCAAAAGGAGGCTTTTCCTGAACTTTGCACCACTTAATGGGAACGCTTTGTAAGGCGAAAGTTACCTTCCATTTAGTCGTGTCCTCTCAGGCAATGACATGAAGCAGCGAAACAAGCTATCAGAGCTTCATCATTATAATGTAGCTGCTACAGATTATAGCTGGACGGGCATATCCTTCTTGGTTTACAGAACGTTCACACAGCAAAGATCACTGTAGCCTACCCTAGGCCTGTCCAAGTGCAGGTTAAACTCCAGACCCTTCCCCTTTCACTCCTACCCCTGCTCCTATCCTATTACCCCCGGCACCGGTGCTTCTTCCATTTGCGTGCCGCAGCCATAAGGTTGCGGTCGCGCTTGTGCCAGCTGTAGGCCTTGTTGACAACCAGGCGTTCTCCCTGCACCGTGCCCGTTACCAGGAATGTGCCGCCCGTGTGCTGGCGCCGTGTCATGTTGCGCACGCAGGTGGCATCCCTCTCCAGCCAGAGCTGCAGCCGCGCACGAATTTGGCCACCAAGCAGTGGGCCATGTTTAAGGACCTCCAGCCTAGAGGCTAGTGTGAACTGTGCCACACTGACGCTACTGGAGTTCAGGCGTGAGAGGCGTAGCTTGACCACTGAAGGGACGGAGAGAGAGAGGAACGTCAGCAGACAAGACAGGTGTGAGACTGTGAGTGAGCCATAATATGGACTTTTGTGTGGTAAGTTGTACCTGGTCTTGCAATGATGAGAGCACAGTGAGCAGAATAGAGAGGTGGATTATGGGTCAAGGAATGGTCTACAGGGTGCCCAAGGATGACTTCTGGTTATTCCCACTGAGATATAAATGGTTTTGTGGCAATGTGCTGATGAAGATAAGGGGAGTGAAAAACACTCATCCATCCATCCTCTAACCACTTTCTCAGGTCGGGGTCATGGGGGGTGGGAAATGAAGCCTCTCAGGCAAAAAGGCTGGAGAATCCTATGAATAGGATGCCAGTCAACCTACTCTCTCAAACAGAATCATACTCTATTGGCAATTTATAGATGCCAAATAGCCTACCTGCATGCAAAAGTGGGAGGGAACCCAAACAGTTTGGGAAGAACAAGCAAATTCTACACACATGGAACAGAGGCAGGATTCAAATTCCCAACCCTGGAGGTGTTAGACAACATTGCTATACTCTGAGTCGTCATGCCACCAAAAATAGATCCAGTTTGAGGAAAACATGAGAATTAGAAGCAAAAGAAAGAATGTGACTGATTTGTTCAGGGGAAGAATACCAACTTTGAGGGGGAAAACTGAAGAGCGACATAGCAAGAGACAAAGGAAGGGCGGAATCGGAGTAGAGCTGCTTACCAAAGTCATTCCTACAGAATGTGTCCAGGGCATTTTTGACAGACTCCGCCTCCTCCAGTTCACAGTCCCGACAGCTTGCCCGAGGTACAGCTGAAACACAAGCACAGAGATCCAGCACAGCTGATTTTCCAGAAACTTGGTTTTTCACAGCCTGTTTAGGTATTACATCTGTACATTTTATCATATAGCCCTCTTACAGTGCCTGCATGAAAGGTATTGACAACATATTGCTCGGGAACACAAATGTACAGTTTACGGTACGGCATTTCTAAACAGCATATCATACATCAAAAAGATGCTATTATAACCCCTGGCAGAAGATCTGAAGTGATCTTCAACAAATTCTTGAGGTTAAAGTGAATGATTCAAGACAATGGTCATTATAGCATCATTCCACAACAGCGATGGTTTTAACGGTTTTATGGAATAGCTGTCAGTCATGAGAATGTCTTAGAAATTTGGCCTTGACTTTGTTTGTTGAGAAGAAATTTGTTTTGTGTACTGTTATTGCCACTAATTTTATGACAACAATTCGGTTGCACTGTCAGGTACATAAGGTATACAAGCAACTAATAGGCAATTTACGAGGTACATGGCTTAGATTTACGCAGTTCAGGGAATGTTTGTGTAAATAAGATTAACAGTAGCTAAGCTTCTGAACTGTGTGGGCTGAAAAATGCAAACTTACCTTTTCGAGTACTGAGGTTGGAGGAGGTGTTTTTACTGATCGAGGAGATGCACATAAGGTGGTCATCAGGGAACTGGTCACAGTTCAGGATGGCAGGCCAGGGATAGCCGTAGCAGGCCATAATGGGGGCACAGCTATCCCTCACTGACTCACAAAGGCTTCGGCACGGAGAGATGAACCTGAGGGGAGGGAGAGACAGCAGGTTTTGGGCGGGTGGGGGGATGTTGGGAGGAAGGAAGTCAACAATGAATGGATTAAGGAGACAAATTGTCAGGAGTGCATTTAGAGGAGAAAATGACAACACCCAATCTGATAACGTACATTTTGAAATAGGCGTGAAAACAAAATACAACTCAAAAGGAATGCCTTTGCTTTGATGACTCGGTCAGTCAGGAGACTGCGACCTAACTCACATCAGTGGGGTTTGATTTGCATAGCTCCCAGTAGGGCGCCTGAGCCCATTCAGATACCAGCTTCAAGGTTTTGCAAAGATCAGAGGATGAGCAGAAAGAGCTCCGATTAAACTGAGAAAAGGCTGATTCCTTCTCGAGCCGATGAATAACAAAATCATCTCAAATATGTGCCCTGAGATGCAGTGGAAAGCCTGACAAGGAAGAATTTAACAATCTATTCTAATGTAAATGAACCATGAGGTTCAGACCGTTCCTCACATTTGGTTGTATGTGATTGCTTTTCTCACAAGCCGGCAGACAGAGTCTACAATTAGTCTTTGTCTTCCATTACTGGATTAAAAATACATAGCAAGAGACACAAAACGGTGAGATGCATTAGGGTTAAAAACCCTGGGTCCTAACCACATGTGTGAATTTTGCGTTTGTGTCTGAATGAAGTTTTTTGCAATCAAATTATTCCTAGGTATATGTCCCAAAGTGCACAATCTTCCAACAAAAATGCTTGAATGCTTGCATTTATTGAGGAAAAAAATGCTCTATTTTGATTCCTGAGAGTTCAGTTGAGGTCACATGTCAACTGTTTTTTTTATTCAGGCTTTGCTCACATAATTCCACTCCTGCAGTCTACTAAATACCTTTTCTGTTTCAATTTCCTCAAGCTGTCCTGACAATTCCTTGGTGTTAAATCTCTAAATCTGTATTGAATTTGAGTTTTGTTCAGTCTTACCTGTCCAGACAGATGGGTGCAAAGAGTGAGCAGAGAAAGATGCGGGCATCAGGGTGGCATTCCCGGGCGAGAAGTGGTAGCCAGCTGACTGACTGCTGGACAGCCTCTCCCAGCGACTCGTGGCCAAGTAAATTAGGCATCCTCATGGTCCTGTAGCCTATGTCATGGCACAGGGCCATGTTGGAGGGGATCACCACACATCGAGAAGAGCTGTGAAGCTCCCACTGACTTCCCCCTTGCCCGAATCCAAGCACTGGCCCCAGGCCAAGCAGGAGGACAAGGGCAGGCTGGAGCCTAGGGTACGGGGTGTAAGATGACAAGGAACAGGGCATCATCTCACGAGCGGTAAGCAGAGTGCTGGTGGAGAGGCTGGGTGGAGACTCAGGGGTCCACAGGCTTCTGTATGCACTCTCCTTTGGGGGACAGGACTTCTGAGTGTGACGGCAAGAATGAGGCTAGGTGCCTTTATACAAAGCTAGGATGCGCCCCCTCTCTCTAGGTTGGGCACACATTTGCATGCTAGTAGGCTGAACAATAGGTGAGAGTGTGGGGGGGAGGGGGTTGGGTGGGGCTTTGGGCTTCCTTGGATTTGAGGCAACTTTCTTGGAATGGCGTTTTAGCTCACCGAATGCAGAAATGCGAGGCGGTGCGTGTGCGCACTGGTGCTGCTTGGATGAGGGCAACTTTCCTGGGTTGATGCTCCTAATCCTCTCACTTAATGCACTTGCCAAATAAATAAATGCAAACGTGAATGTAGGCGTGTCAATGAGCTTGAGCATGGGACCTTTCTCTGGGTCAACCTGACATACTAAGTCCTACAGACTGTAAGGGTAAATCCTTTCTAATCAAGCAACAACAGCCCCCCCGACTTGTTCATCCTAATTCTCTCTTACTCGACGGAGAGCTTGTTACCCAAAACTAAGCAGACTTTTTAGGAGCTTCTAACGTGAAGATCTGTACGTCTGACACAAAACAAAATAAAAACCTCTGAGACGAAGAAGGATGCAATGCTTCCAATGTACCACAGTCCAGGGTACCAAACACAAACAGTCTAATGATTTTGAAGTTAGAAGGTATGGACCATGCCAGAAACACTTTACCAAACCATTAATCTTATCCACTAGTCCCACCAGTTTCCAGTTAGATTGTTGTATGGCGAACTTCCTTTATGTAAAACATTAAACAAATACTCTGTTCGCTTCTCATGATAGATACCTGGATTCAATTATTAGTTACACAAAAATTATGATCTTACTTCTTTGCATTAAAACACCCATCCTAACAAATGAACAGATGTTTTTATGAAATGATATATCCAATAAAGTGCAATATATTATCCCTTATTACATATGTCCCAGACGAGCACATGCAGCTACAAATCAAATGGCTAAATCGCTAATATCATTAGCAGAAATTTGGTAGGCAGCATGACACCATTAAATATTCCGTTTATTGGACCACCTGGAGCCGCTGATGGCCCCAGCGTGGGGGCTGGAAGGGTTACACTTCCACCCGCTGCCCCCCCGTGACAGGAGGTTATTTCCTCCCTGCTCTGCCTAAGAATTCCAACGAGCGGCGGCACACTGCATCCAGCCGAGCTGCTGAAGCAGGGGCTTAAGATTCCTGTACAGGTGACACGAGCTCAGGCAACAGGTAGACCAGCGGTTAAGAAAGTGCCGCTCAAGCAAGCGGCACGTGTGGCAAGAACCTTCTTCGGGATCGTGAAGAAGTGGTCCGTTTTGTGTATTGGTGCTGACCTTTTGTCCCGCTGAAACTAACAGGGATGTAAACACAGCCTTTCAAAGTGGCCCATTACCACTGATTAAGATTGGCTCAGGGAGGGCGGGGCGTGGGTGACTCTGAGTACTGAAAGGCTCTGTAAGTGAAAATAATCATAATACTAACACTAACAGACATCAGAGGAGCTGACGTCACCCACCCGAGAAATCAGTGGGGCTCCATTCTCACGCCCACCATAGCCCCCTCCTGTGGCACGTTCTCACCCTGCAGGTAATTAGCACCATGACTGGGCAGTGTGACACAGCAAACAGGTCCACGGGGGGGGTCCATCATTACCTCTACATTCCCAATCACTTAAGGACCCTGTTTAGACACACAATGGGCAAGAGAAAGCAGAGATATGGGACATCACTTAATAACATAATAATAAGATGGATGGATGGATGGATGGATGGATGGATGGATGGATGAGGGATTTAAAGAAGGAGAGGGTTTTTAAAAAGAAATAAAAATCTCCTGTCAACATTCTAATTGTGAAAGGAACAAATTGTAAGGAACAAGCACACACACAAGCATACAATATAGGCTATTTAAACCAGAGCCCTTGAAGGATAACCACACAACACAGGGAGAACATACACACAGCAAACACTGGATTCAAATGTAAAATCCTGCAGGTTTAATGAAAGAGTTAGTGCACTGAGCCACTCACAAACAGAACAGGCAATCATAACAATCCAGATGAAAATATAAATTTGAAACAATGAAACAAAACACAAAATTTGGATACATTTGAATATTTCGAAAAGCATAGCAACCATGTACATTATTTGACAATCGTCAAAACCAACATTTTGAGGTGGATTCACCTTGTTAAGATGCACTTTAGGATCCTCTAGTGGGCGCCAGCCACCAGGAACACGCTGGTGGGGTCAGACACGCATCCAGTTTAAAGACCTATTTAATGCAGGGAAATCAAGACTGAATAAGCAGAAAGCGTTGGTCTGTGATTGAGCTGAAAGGAAATCACATGAATCAGACTTTTGAAATCATAAAGCGCCCATTTTGCTTCGGGTATATGGAATACAAAGCAACAGGTACTGGGCTTAAGCTCAGCTTTGTGTCAGATGTAGGCTTTGGTAAAACTATTCCGGTTTTGTAATTTAAAAATTAGAATAGAATAAAACTAGAATTACGAGTTTACCATGAAATTCTGACAATGAAATCATTTTAATTGAAATGGTCATCCATTTAATATATCCATGCTTACTTCTGAAGGAACTGTGCTGAGCAGCTGCCTTTTGAACATAACAATTTATTAAAAAAAAAAAAAGAACTAGCACTCCAGGGTCGGAGTGGGAAACAACCTTTAATTCGGGGTCTTCAGTCAATTCAAGCAGCGTCGACTGGTATTAAAATATGGAAAAGCACTGAAATTGCGGGTCAACACTAGGCTGATGCTACCTGGAAGAGACCAGTGCAGGAGATAAATGGATGATTATGGTACTCTCCAAGAAACACAGCTATTTCTTATGAAAGGAGGAAAATAAATACAAGTTGTCATTTTACAGTCGCCTTTTAAATAACTGCAAAGCTTTCCATCTCTGGGCGCTGACATTTTCAGTTCAAAAGAGCTAATAAAAGATGCCATCAACAATATTCATATTACATTGTTGGTCCTGCACCTGAAGTGTATTGCAATTAAGCTATTATTTAGTTATTTAGCTATTACTGCAAGCTAAATACAAAACAATTATTTTCTCAAATGTTCGTGTTGTATTAGTTTTTATTTTCTTTAATGTTTATTTTTTTTATTTGTGCATTGATTTGTGTTTCTTTTTTTTTTTTTTTTTTTGCGTTTACAAATGTTTTCCGCGATGCGCTTCAGTGACTCAGATAATATCACAGCGTCACTATAGATCGGGGCAAATTTAAGGATGTAGTTGTTTTTCAAGTGGACAGTTAGAATTTTTTTTTATCACACCACTAAAGCAGGTGGAAATATTTGGTGGCTCTTACAACATTAAGTGACGACACAATAACCCCATTCCGGAAAGCGGGATTTAACAAACTCAATAGTTAAACCTGAATGGAAGCCAATCCTTTGTTCTCTGTGTTGGGTTCACCTCGCATTCTCCTGAGAGGCTGCATGGCCTTGCCAAAGTGTAGATGGTGGGGGCACCTCAGCCCCTTCAGCTGAGCCTGAGGCCCCGCACACATTCATAAATTTGTTTCTCCAGTCCAAGCCTTCGACCCTGCTAATCTCTCAAGGCCTCTCAGTCGAGGACAACACGAATATTCTCTTCTACCATGCAAGCAACAGTGCATCTCTAGGGCAAGCATTACATACACTTACATTTTAGAAGCATAAAGGCCTTCTTACACATGCCTAATTAATGCAATGATCTGGTGATGAGACAAATGAGACTTCAAAACCTCTGGTGGGTGGGAGTATCCTGAACTAGCCAATCAATGGTGGTACTAAATGAGGCTTCAAAACCCACAAAGAATGGAAGTATCCTGAGCCATCAATCAATGCTGACCATATTGTCTCATCACTATAATTATCTACCTGGTCAGGTTCAGGATGTGCATACACTATGTACTTAAATCTATCTTTTAATGCTCTTATGAATGTCATGTAGCGCAAAGACTTCTCAGTGGAGGTTCAAAACTTATCATAAAGCTGTTTGTAAGATTAGAAGACGGGGTGTCACTTTAACATCTTAAGTAATTATTGTTATTAGGTGTTCCACACTATTCCAGGTAATGTTTGGTGTTGATTCACTCGGATCTCTCTCATGGTTCTAGATATTCCTTGCCTCTCACCTTATTGCTACGTTGCCATAGTCTGTTGTGTATGCTAACTTTTACGAGAATCACCGTTTTGGTTCTTCAAACAATAAACAGTAGTTTCAAGTCAATTTTGACGTAGAAAAAAAAAAAACTAGGCAGAAACAAATGCTTTACAAGATAATCCATCTATCGTCCTTCAACCACTTATCAAGTAACTGGGGTATTAAGACCCCAGGAAAGATAGAGCACAAGGCAGGGGGGACACATCAGTTAAATCAATAAATATACACCCTAAAATAAATACACATAGATTGTTGCGACGTTTGAGCAATGTGGTTTTCAGATTCCAGTCCTGACTGTACGGTTCTTGTGAATTTGCGTGGTATTTGAACATATTTGACATGCCAGTCCTCGTCAGGGCATCATACTGGACGAGTCGTGCTCCCTGGAGATGGAGCTTTATGCGAAGATACTGTATAACCAGTTAAAACCAGTCAGTCTCTAAATTCTTGCAGGCAACAGCTGACGATGTTTAAATTGCACCGATAAATCAAATTGCTAATCTGACTACTCAAGCTGATCAAATCAACAGTGGAATAATATCCGATTCTTCCTTGCCTGTGGAGAACACACAAAAGCAACAGCTCTCATTTAATTTCGCATCGTCTGCAATGGCAAAAAGGTTGAGTCCCATACCATGACACGTGTTTAAGGGTTCATGTTTCATTGTCAGTACTTCCACCTAAATGTTTGCTGGCTTAATTTAACATGGAAAAACAAAAAGACACAGCTGAAGAGTATGGCTTGAGGTGCAAGAGTATGAGAGGGAGAGAGAGAGAGAGGGAGAGAGAGGGAGGGAGAGAGAGGGAGGGGAGAAGGAGAGAGAGAGAGGGAGGGAGGGAGAGGGGGAGAGAGAGAGGGGGAGAGAGAGAGAAAGAGAGTGGGAGGGAGAGAGAGCGGGAAAGAGAGAGGGGGG
>JAACJT020001034.1:0-16752 GCA_009936485.2 Gymnarchus niloticus | reverse complement strand
CCTCCTTCTTGAATCCGAGAAAGAAAAAAAACAACCCACCCTCTCTACCTCCCAACGCTGTTGGTTGGGGTGGGGGGGGGGGGGGGGGGGGTTTCCGCTGTGGGCTGCAACTCAAAGGGAAGAGCGGGTTAGCATAAAGGGTGACCCAACACTGAGGGCCACACAGCACTGAATTTCAGACAGATTTTGGTCACTTTAAAAGCTTGAGACACTGTCTCTGTGTGTGTGCGTACGCGTGTGTGTCTGCACGCTACGGATTGGCCCGGTCTACTCCTTCAAACCTATGCTGCAACAACTGTGGTTTACCATCAGGTTTTTTTTTTTGTTTTTTTTTTAACAAACCATTTTTCCTTTACACGTAACCTACTTTTAGCCGACGGTAAGACTTCATATTCATCTGAAGTTCAAGATCCCTGTGATGCTGTGGAAAACAGATGACCTGAAAAAATGAAATAAAGTGGAACAAGACTGCACCTGCCCGCTTTATTTTAAAACCATCAGCTCGCAAATGTCTGTCATTATACCAACACATCAATCTCTTTTCGGCTCTTTCTTCGGATTTCAGGATATTTTTATTGTCTTCAAATATTACTCTTGATTTCAAGAGAACCTTACTTCAGCTGTAAATTGCTGGATTTGAAAGTTGTAAAACTTCTGTCAAGCCTGTAAATGTCACCCGGGTCTGTAAATTTTGCGAGTTGTTTCTTTAAAGGAAGCACAGCAAGCCTCACAGATGTCATTCAGAAGCAGGTTGAGCCTTCATTTGGCCCTCTCTGTTGTTTCTCGCTCTCTCTTGTGTTTAACAGCCTAACAGCTGACAGTTGTTAGTGAAGTAAACATGCAGGGTTTCTTTTTTTTTTGGCATGTTGAGTTTGGTTGCACTGAATACAGCGTCGCCATGGCGACGCTCTAAATCTCCCTCTTTGTAAACAGTGTGGTTTCTGCGAACAGGTGCCTGCTTCGTTACCGCTCTGCAAGACCTGTAGTGCCTCACTAAGCACTCAGTCTGAGACAAGGACACCTGCAGGCCCTTTTGAAAGCTGGAACCAGGACCTCCACACTTGGATCCACCCCGGTACCATGATTCTGTCGACTGTTAACTCTGACCTCTCAGTGCATCTGCTCTGGCTCAAGACCTGCTGCCCTGCTTACTCTGGGGTCCTGAGTAGCTAGTGTTGATTCTGTTGACTAGATACTCTCCTCAGATGAGCCGTCTTCAGAGGTGACCCCCTTCATTTGGTCTTGTCTCGCATTGGTTACTCCGGACGTAGCGCTTCGACCCAGAAGCTTTCTGTCCTGGGCCTGTAGCTACAGCAGAAGGCAGAGGAGGAGGAGAGGATGGAAAGCTGACTGTTTGTGCGTAGTCTCCCCCAACACCGGAAAGGCCACAGCAAGGATGGCAAAAGACTGATGGAAAAGACCTAAAATAATAGCCTAGTGGTGGATGTGCACTGTTCAGACAGATTTGACTAGCTGTATGCATCCTTGCACTGAAACTTTCTGAATTACCACAACTTCCCCAACCTTGAAATGCCCCCCACCTCCCCTAGGGACTTACGGGAATTTATGCTGACTACGAGCTCTGAGGGCCTGCCTCTGCTTCTGGTGACCTAGCAGAAATGGTGAAATTATGCAGACTACTTTGAAATGCAGTGAGTTACCGCAGTACCAAAATCAAGCAATCAGTCTTATATAAAATATATGTCAACTGCGTATTGAACAGAGATGTGACATGTGACCTGCCTTTTGACAGCTGCCATGGAGATCACACATCAAGCTACTTTCGACACCTTCACACCCAGCCGTGCACGGCTTCAAAGAGCCAAGTGCCTCATTACCCAAGATGCCTTGTGAAATATACCAGTCACCCTGATTCACTAAGGACAGGCCTAAATTAGATGGTTATTCAGTTGCTTACAGGGCATTTTGAATATCAATTTGGATATCTCTTCACAGTAATCTTGTCACCTATATGTCGATATTACCAGCATTGACATCTATCGGCTTCAAAGTACTCAAAATGTTAGCTATGGGAAAGCATCTTAAATATTAGGAGGCTCCTATCAATAAGAGCATAACTGATAGTGTTTTTTTTTCCGTTTAAATTTTAATAAATGATTTGTATAAAGTCAGAATTACAACAAAATTAATCTTAATTAATTCTGCCATGTGTGTGTTTTTTGTGCTGTTTTTTTGTCCACTGCTGTGCCGAATCCTAGCCTGGTCCGTTTTAATGCTCTAGACAAGTTAAAATGTGAAAAATCCATTTGCATAATGTCAATCCAGCACAAGACGTGAATAAACCTGATTCACTACTGTACTGTGTGCCACTATGATGATTCAAAGCACCATTTAAACTAACAGTTAGATCACAGCCTTGGACACCAGGTCAGGAGCTGCCTGAAGGATGGGGGGGGTCTGTTTAAACCTCTGGGTCCTGCCTGAGGCTGTCTCGCTTTGTACCCGCTCTTCCTCAACTCTCCTTCCTGTTTGCAAACTTGTTTACCCTCTGTATGGTCCTCTGCCCTTCACTTCTTGGATTTGTGTGCAGCTAGGGACATTGGAAAATTGACCACAAGATGGCAGAGCTCCAAATTCGGACACAGGACAGCCCAGCTATACCATGAACTGGGTTGTTTTGTGTTGATACAGTCTAAGGAGTACGTATTCCATGAGAAACACGCTTGTGTGCTTATTTATCTTTTTCTTAATCTGCTTCCTGCTCAGGACCATGTGACTCTGATGCATGACATCATTCGCCAAACCCAGACAGTCTAGAAAATGGACCTACACGATCCTGTATTGACTTGACGGCACCAATAAAACTGAAATTGGACAGATTAACTTCTGGCTTGAGCAGGGCAAATGTGGTCATAATCATAAGGTATTAAAAGATTCATCACAAGCAATAATCGTTTAAAGCTGCCTTTTACAGTTCTGGTTCTCGTTTTAGGACATCCTGAAACATACACAATGTAGATGTTCCTCAGGCTGTGGATAAACTATAGCTGTGAAGAACAGCTCAGTAAATAATAAACTGACTTGACAGGATACCCAGAGGAGCTTCAGATAAATGTTTTGCTGTTTATACAAATCTATATCTAGCACAATCATGCTATTCAACACTGAGTTGGGAAACATCAGTTTGTTCCTTGCATTTATAAACAGGGGCTTTTTGAGTGTACAGAGTTCCATTGTGTCTCCTGATTCCACCAACAATAGACATTAAACAAGCTTAGAAAAACGCTTGAAAGCACAAAAGGACAAAATTCACATGAATTCGATATATTGAATCATCAACACTGGACCTGGCAAACCAGACACATGTGAATAGGAAAGATTATAGGTTATATATTGTGTCTTTGTAACCTTTGACTTATAACAGGAAATTATATTTGAGGCAGCTTAGAGAGGCAAAAATAACTTCTGAAATGGTTTTCCAGAGGGTTTTCTAGACAATAGAACAAAGTCATGACCAAACAATAAGAACAGAGGGGCTGATCATCTCATTTAGCTGTTCACCTTGCGATGAGGTCACCTCCCATCTACCAGTACCAGTGAGTGCAGAGAGGAAATATTTAGTAAAGTAATGCTGTGTTAGCAGATATTAATACATCCACCCATCATCTCACCACTTGTCTTGGTCAGAGTCACAGCAGGAACTGGAGCCTCTCTCAGGCAAAGCTGCAATTTGATATCTGACCCACTGATACAACTAGATATTTCCTGAATTAAGTTACACAGGGTAAGAATGCAATCTACCCTTGAAAAGTCTAACATAAATCCAGCCCCTTAGCCATAATAAGAAAATAGAAAGGTGTGTGAGACGAAACATGTTGGGGCCACATAAAAGTGATCCACTGAAGCTATCCAGAAAAGACAGAAGTTATGAACACAGACTGAATATGTGCCAAGGGAAACTCCTGTGTTTTCCGGTGAATTTCCACAGAAGTGCCCAGGGATTCCAAAGGTCTGGAATTCATCTCTGCAGATGAGCAAGGAAGTAGCTTACATGAACCCTTATCAAGTAACTTAGTGCTCTTCGTTGATCATATTTCATCCAGAATTACTTACTTGACTTTACTGAAAACTTCATTCAAATCACCTTACTATTTTTACCTATTTATACAGATCTGCGTTTCACCGGCATGATTCAAGTCAAGGATCAGGCTCAAAGATACAACAGCAGAGCCCATGCTGGGACTGAAATGCCAACTTTTATTTTATGGGTTCCGGTTCACAAGTGACTCTAATGTTCAGCACTGCAGGTCATGGATTATGACTTTGTAGCCAAGTAAATGACCTCCAACCAGGACCCTTGGTGATGACCACTTTTCTTAGCAGCTAAGTCTTGCCGTTAGTATTACTAAGAGTTTTTCCATTCCAGCTCAGCTCACAGCTTGTGATGTGTGGTTAGGAAGCAGTATGATACTTAATCAGTTATAACCACAAATTCTTACAGTTTGAGATCTCCCACTTGGTGTGTGCACCATATTTAAGAGCATGGAACTTGACCTGTATTGCACCAGCAAATGATTCAGTGAAACTTCTTTTATTACATCAAAAAATACAGTAAGAACATCTCTGGAGGCTCCTGAATGAAGCTCAGAGAGAGGCTGTGGTTTCACTTCTCAGAACTGAAGGCCCAGAACCGTGCTGCTTTCCCCTTAACCCACTTACGTGCCACACGTTTGCCGGATTTTCTTTCATTTAATGCCGGAGGGCTCATGCCCGCGATTCCAGCTACATAAAACAATCGTATGTACAAAAACTACACGGAACAGGCATTCGCACACGTTGTGTTAGACATGTATAGGTGTGATCTTGTATCGTTAGAGCGGTGGGATCTGTCAAGTTCCCGTTCGGTGTTTCATTTCCACACGCCCCAGCAAAGCTGCTCCATCGAACTCAGAGACCGAAAAAAATGCGATGTTGAATTCTTCCCAGACCATTTGGAGCTGAAGTTTGACAGTCACCAGCCGGCTGCTGTATTTTCTTTTTCATCCTTAATTGCTCTCATCTTTTTTGAGTGAAGAATCATTACGGTTCTCAGTAGGCTCCCAAACCAATTAGGTTTAGCCGCTCCGCTGACATCCCGGTGATTGACAGCACACAGTTAACACCCCCTGAGGTCCAAACCCTCGTTTTCTCCCTGAGCGGTTCCCTGTTCAAACAGCGGTGTAGTTTACTCAAGCACTCCAGAATAAGTACCTCGCCGAAGGTTATGGCAGCAGCCAATCACCAGACAGCCCATGATCTCAAGCTTGGTTCTTGGCAGGTGCTGTTCGCGCAGAACTGAGAACCATATTATCCTGTCTTCTGTGATGACGGTCTGTGGAGAGAACCGAACAGTGGTCTCCTGGTTCCTAATGCCTGTTATCTGAACCACATGCCGGCGATTAGCTCTGCCTTTCCGGCGCAAAGAAACCGTCCCTCGTAACTTCTCTGTTAAAAGTCTCCCTCAGCTCAGCCTGTGCAGTAAGTCCCCACAAGGACAGAAGTCCCAAAGTCCTGACACCTTCGCTGTCTGTTTCTGATCTTCCAGCACCATCTACTCATGATGCAAACTGCGATAGAAATACCATCTATATATCTCGTAAAAACCTGAGAGCAGCTTACTCAGTATCAAAAAATACCTTTACCCGCTGACATTTTTCAATAAACGGTTTCCTGATCTCAGAATGTTACGGTAATTTTTACAACGCTGATCTCAGGCCAGGAGACTGGCTTCCATCACTTCTAGGTAGCCACCGGTGCTTTAAGTGGGACAGAACTGCACCAAACATGGAGAGCAGTGGGAGGTGGGAACAGCGGACAGACGGGCAAAAATCAGAGAAGTAAAAATGAGGCGGCTTTGCAGGCCCTGGAGGAGGCTTTCTTTTGGGAACGCCGGTTTTCCGTCACTTTGTGCCAAATTGCCCTACTGCTTTATAATAAAAGAAATAAGTTCCTCTTTTTTTGGAAAGTGCAAAATTTGCAAAAAAGAATGAATCAGATTTGCCTATTAACGTGCACACTTAAAAAGGTGAAAAGGGATGAAGCAGCAGCAGCCACTTCAGGCTTTGGGGGTCTGCTTGGCTGGATTAAGAAGTGACGAAATGTTTCCACACGTTACCAAGGAAACGAGAACGCAAGCTCTGACAAGAGGCTATATGGATGTAGGCAGAGGTGCCAAAACCAGAGCTGAGATGGTACTCACTGGGCCGCACCAGCTTGTAATTCACCAGTAGGCTGTTTGTATCACCACCAGAGGTATTTCCATGGCAGCAAAGACATACCCATTCGGTTATATGGCACTCATCGTGGAAACGTGGGTGATTTACTGAATCCACAAGTACGCACGTGCTCAGTTCACCTATTTTATATCCCAAGGCAGGGAATGCATTTTTACATATTAACATTTCCTTCGGCTACTTCATCATTGTACACGATTCCAGTAATGTAAGTTTGGGGTATCGTTTGAGTATTTTATGTGTAAAATTCCTTTATGACACTGGCTAAACTACATTAGATTTCATTTTGAAACAGCAGTACGAGTGTGAAACTTGTCCTTTTTAAAGATTATTCCCTCTGAGCATGTCTCCTTCTCAGATGTTTTGTTTGTTTGTTTGTTTGTTTGTTGCTCACAGTTCAAATTTCACTGTAACCTATGACTCCCGGTAAAGAATCCATTTTTCAAAGCTAGACTAACAGAAGTTCACCAAAAGGCATAATAGCAGACTAGATTACTGACGTTGAGTAAAATACATTGCTGAATGCTGTGTATTAATTATCAGACTGTTTAAATTTTTAAGATTGGTTTAGGATAACTAACCTTTCAAAAGCCTCTCATTTATGACTGTGAAGAGAGTTTAGTGTGTAATATAAAACATCCACAGACTGAAGAGGGCCGTTTGTACTCACCGCTCCCAGTCTACACTCATAAACAACACAAGAAGCTCTTAAACTCTGTCTCCCCCACATTTCCTCTCCATTTCCAGATTACCTCCTTTTATTGACCTCTTGAAATCTCCTCTAAGGAAGTTCACCAAGTTTGGGTACAACTGGATCAGCGCTGCCAAGGATTCCCAGTTAAGGAAAACATCCCAGAGCAGACAAACACACAGTAACTCAAGTAAGAGGGTCAATAAGCAGTCAAACTGCAATCAGCGATTAGACAGCCTCTCTCTGGTTCATCTTTTTCAGGAGGTAAACTTCGTTCTAATTATAAGATGGGCTCCATCTCTGCATCAGACTCTGTATTTATTCAGGGTTTTTAAATCCAGCTATAAAACACATAATGACCGTGAAAATGTGGACATGATTGTGCAGAATGCTCATGATTCACTTATTTGCTGCCCAGTGTTCTGCTTTGAACATTTATGTAGTCTTACTGTGTTATAAAATCTCTATATAGAAAAAATTTAAATAAAGACTAAAGTGGGAGTGGGAGTGCTTTAGCAAAAATAATCTTACAAGTCAGTAGTTCTTTTTGACCCCATCTGTGAATCCAGATTTTAACATTCGCTTTCTAACCCTGTCAGGTGCTTAACTTAACCATGCCCTAGTTCACACGACTACCTTCGCAGAGTCAGCCTCAAGCCAGGCACCTGGCTGGGAAAGGCTGGTTTGAGGCCCTGATGCCAGTATGGCAAATAGCAAGTTTACCCATGAAGGACTAGCCAGCATATTCGTGGCATCAGAGGAATGACTTCTGCTTCACAGACTAAAAGAGCAAATAAATAAATATCATCTCAGTGTGCGAAATATCTCACACATTAACTGAGCAGATAAGAGAGGAAACCATGTCCTGTTAGCGGTAAGAAGTAAATGGAGGAGAAGCCCATTTAAGCACTGCGGTAAAAAGGCAGCACCATCACACTCCTTATACACTGAACTTGGCCCAAACCATCCTGAGTCTCGTTAGAATGAACTGTACTCAGCTGTGGCCAGTTTCACTCAGGAACTGAGAAGTAAACAATGTAAATTTGTTTGTGCAGTTAGTGGTTTCTATTGCCTGAGAAAAGCATATTATGGCCTTGATTTCTCTCACTTGAACACCCCCTCATCCGTCCTCCCAGAAGATGGCTTTTTTTCCCCTACCAACTCGCGATCGTGTCTGTGCTCAGGTGTGACCTTGACTTGTTACCAACAGACCAGTGAGATGCGGTTGGCCGCTCACCTCGTTCTGAAATGAACAGACACGACAGGTGTCTCAATGTCTGCTTTAAATGTTTTGCTGTTTGCGCACTTGTCTTGTTCTCTTCCCTGTTTTTTTTTCTTTTTAAGAGTTTCCCCAACCACAATTTGCTGTTAGTTTCCTTCTCTTAACACGCCTTGTTGTCTCTCATTACTGAAATAAGCAAAAGAAGACTTAATGTTCCGCGAGCGCCAGAACTAACACTGACGGAACATTAAACGGAAAACAGCACAGCAAAATTCCAACAGGAAAACTGATATGTAGTATTCACTTCATTTGCCCTTCCTTTAGGGCATTCGAAAAGTACAATGCACAAACTTATAAACCCCACTGCCGGTTTAAAGAAAGTTGACTCAATACATCAGTTGCCAAGACACAAATTGGCTTGACGCATTTCTCCTATTGCCAATACAGAAATGGAGTTGACTCGACATGAGATCTTTTCAGTAATACAGCAAAAACTTCAGAATATTAGCAATGTTTCGCCCCTATAAATTTGCATAAAACAAATTATCCCTGTTGCCCATACAGTTAGCACAATAAATTAGCTTTCTTTCTCATGCAAAAACTTAGCACAACAAATTAGCCTTGCTCTTCATACCAAAAGAGTTAGTGCAACAAATTAGCCAGCTTTTTTTCCCATACAAAAAGTTAGCACAACAAATCAGTCCTGCTCCTGATACCAAGTGTTAGCGCAACAAATTAGCTTTGTTTCCTACACAAAAAATTAGCACAACAAATTAGTCCTGATCCTCATACCAAGAGTTAGCACAACAAATTAGCCAGCTTTGTTTCTCTTGCAAAAAGTTAGCACAACAAATTAGCCTTGTACTTTATACCAAAAGAGCTAGCGCAACAAATTAGGCCTGCACCTGATACCAAGTGTTAGCACAACAAATTAGCTTTGTTTCCCACACAAAAAATTAGCACAACAAATTAGCTTTGTTTCCCATACAAAGAGTTAGCACAACAAATTAGTCCTGATCCTCATACCAAGAGTTAGCACAACAAATTAGCCAGCTTTGTTTCTCTTGCAAAAAGTTAGCACAACAAATTAGCCTTGTACTTTATACCAAAAGAGTTAGCGCAACAAATTAGTCCTGCTCCTGATACCAAGTGTTAGCACAACAAATTAGCTTTGTTTCCCACACAAAAAATTAGCACAACAAATTAGTCCTGCTCCTGATACCAAGTGTTAGCACAACAAATTAGCTTTGTTTCCCACACAAAAAATTAGCACAACAAATTAGTCCTGCTCCTGATACCAAGTGTTAGCACAACAAATTAGCCAGCTTTGTTTCTCTTGCAAAAAGTTTGCACAACATATTAGCCTCGTTCTTCATACCAAAAGGGTTAGCACAATAAATTAGCTTTGTTTCCCATACAAAAAGTTAGCACAACAAGTTAGTCCTGTTCCTTATATCAAAAAGATGAGCACAACATATTGGCCCTGTTCCGCATACCGAAGGAGTTAGCTTGTCGGGCTGCATGCCCAATGACCAGCAGCTTCGACACATCAGCCATTTTGTGGTCTCCATTCTATCAGTGAGCAGATGTGTCCTGTGTCTTGCATGAGTCAGCCGTGACTTTGAAGAGATTCAGTGTACTCGTGTAAAGGTGTGCGTAGGCAGGCCAGTGAGCTGTGACCTTCCACTGACCGTCTGTATTTGATGTGTTCGGTGACTTTCTCAGGCCTTAATAGGGCACTTTCCGTGAGTATGACCCTTTTAACCGTTGCTAAGATGTTCTGAGCATAGCTTCAGGGACGTCACCTAGAATCACAGGCTCAGAGGGAGATCAGCATCACAGGACTCTTGATAAGCTGCCCATGATTTAGTCGTGCTTTGAGATGGAGGAAGCCATCTTCTTCATTTCCTTTTTGGGTACTGATGACTCACCGTACTGCGCTTACACAGTGTCCGTCACTGCATGCAGTCTCTCTGAAAGATTTCCAATAATCAAGTTTGGGTTCAAACTATCATTGATCTCCAGATCATTTGTTCAGTTCATTCATTATTGGATCAGGGCCCAGTTGGGTACTTTGTTTTGTGTTCAGTTAGTTATTTGTTTTTGGCACTAACCAGGCCTGCTTCTACAGCAGCCCACATGCAAATCATCACAATGAAGTTTTGCATGTTTAATTTTCCCTTTATTGGTGTTCTTAGTCTCCTTTTACAGACAGGTTTGACTAGCAAGTTGTTCCGATGCCTAGTTATCCTTGGCACCAGGCAGTTTGGTAGGTAGCGTGAAAAAAAATCTCATCAGAAAAAGCTCCGTCTGCGAAAACGTCTTGCTCTCAAAATTGACCCGTCCTGTGTGCGTTCAGCTGTGCGGCTAGAGGCTGAGCCCCCAGTTGGCTCATCAGGCTTAACGCAGGGGGCCAGGAGATGACGTTCTGTAGATGAGGCCAAGTCCCTAGCCGGCTGTGAAGTGGGAGAGCGCGCATATTTACACGTGATGACATGACTCACAAGAGCAGCAGAGTCCTAAGCCCACCCTGCAGCCAGCTGCAACGCGCTGCACTGTCAGCATACACGCCAATCACCCGTGCAACTTGTAAAATGCGCCTCTCAGATCTACAACCCAATAAACTAAGAACCATAACATCCCAAACGTCGGTAACGGTGACCCGTGGCAGGACGGGAACGAGCCGCGTCGGGATTCTGGAGCAGCAAAGGCCGATGGGATTGACCTCCAGCCGCTGAAATGAAAACTGAGCACAAAGCCGAATGCTCCCCAACCGCAGCCCTTCACATGCCCACACGACCTCCACCTGCCTGCAAATCCCCGCATGGATGTTCTCATTCCCTTTACAGGACACTCTGTTGTTTAAGGGCTTCCACAACTAATGAGGATAACAGTCCATTTGTTTTTTTTTTAAGTCTCAAATAGAACCGTGAGAATTTTCCATTAGACGCCACAGAGCCCAGATGTTCCTCAGAGTGACTGACCAAGCTGCTCCTGCACACTTCACCCTGAAAGCCGAAACCAGGTCAAGTTGGGGAGCAGTCAGATTGGAAGAGGGCTGTTCGCAGCAGATTAGCCCATAAGCATTAGCATGCTACTCATGTCTTCACGAGTACTGGCATCTCATAACGAGACACAACATTAACGTGGACATCACTTCTCTCTCTGGTCCAGCTTCTTGCTTTAAAGCTTTTCTGTAGGTCAGAAGCATGAAAGTCCTCGCCAGCCAGATTAACCTTCCATTAACATACTTACCGAGCGTAAACTGGGCACATTTTACGGCCATTTTCACTTCGGACCAGTTTTACTAGCGATGGGATCACTCCTCTCAAACCCCTCTGCACTGCGAGAGGACCGGCCAGTCCCTTCTTGCCACATGATTGGCAAAAACACACCTTTACAACATGCCTCAACTTTCCCGTCAGGGGCTGGGCAAAGACGATCGCTGCTGGATGAGCGTTTTAGACGCGGCCAGGTCAAGCCGACTTCCTGCCCCCTCCTTCAAAGCTGCCCCATCAGTCAATGTATGAGAGGGGTGAACTGGGGGTTAAAAGACAGATTTCAAAACCTCAGCATTGTCAGCTTGGCACTTGTGGGGTGGAGCCACACCTCCCTATCTCTCTTCCTCCAGGTTGTCATCTGTATGCCGGTTTGCTATTTTTCCATGTTCATCTTGTTCTGCTCTAAAGGCAGTGGGCTGATTTGAGCATATTTTAAAAATAGCAAGTGCATGGCCAGAAATCTGCACCCACGGAAAAGAAAATAATTAAGAGCAGGAGAGAGGCAACAGGGCAATAAAAGGACGGGTGAGGGAGGGGTCAGGAGGTGTGGGGCGAGGTTGGGGGGGGCAGGCTTAAAGGCCCATCTGCAACAGCTCAACATCCAACTGGCAGACAGGAGAGTGAGACACTGAGAGGGCATGTGTGTGTGTGTGTGGGGGGGGGGTCTGAGAATAGCCACGCTAACTTTGTTGTTCCTTCGAGTGCACTTTTCCCTGCTCGTGATTGGTCCTTCCTCAATTTTCACTGACGTATGAAAGTTCACCCAGTAAGCCAGACGGAGGGGAATGCTGACCACAACCGCTTCTCCTTCAGGCGAACTCCCTTTCATCCACCCCCACCCGACTCCTTAGGTCCAGATCCCCGCTGGCTGAAATGGATTTCATGTATCGTTATTATGAGCCGAGAAGGACAAAGGAGAGCAAGAGCGAGGATTTATTGGTTTCTGCGGAAGACGCGACCGTCTAGGGTTACGTATGGATGAAAGGACTCTGTGTGTCTGCACGTCTGCCTGCTGATGTCAGCTCTCAGTGATGCGGTGGCACACTTCTTAGCCCGGACTTGGCAGTGCAGCACCCCGCGGAACAGCCGTCAGAGCGCCACGATGCACGCTCACGCACAGAGCGTGTCTGAACTCCAACACCGTGTTTCCACGTGACAATAATGACACAAATTTGCCATCGTTTAATGTTAATATATATTTTACATAACAACAAATCCACATACAGTATTGAGTTTATCAAAAATTTTCAGTAGAAGTCCAGGACGGGCCAGCCTTTCATATACAAATTTCTTTTGTCTTTTCTCTTTGGCATACGTATTCATTTTGGTTCGTAAAAAAAGTTCTATTCATTTTATGAATTTGTCCTCAGTCTCATTTCATTAATAAAATATAAATTATTCATATAATGAGAAACAAGTACAAATAAAAATAAAACAACACCTCAACATAGAAATTCAAGAAACCGACAGGAATCGGAAGTGAAAGATGCCTCTCCTCACAGAAGGTGTCTCTTTGGTTTCAGGGCAAGTCGGAAGTGCTTTCAGTCTTGAGGGATGATGCGCAGCGTGGTTTTGGTCCATAGTGCTATAGGCTCAAAATGGTGCTGGTCCAGAAGAAGATTGAACCAAAAAACTACTGGTCCATGTCAAGAAAGTCCCAAAGTGCTACTGGTTGAGTATAATGTAGGCTCAAAGTGATACTGGTCCAGATGAATGTAGACCCAAAATACTACTGTTTCAAAACTGCACTGGTCCTGATCAATGTAGACCCAAAGTCTACATTCCTGGGTAGGATGACCCCCTTTTACCTCCCTCCCCCATCTTTTGCAACCACCAGGCATCATGACATGAACGGCTTTTCCAAGCCTCACTGATGTCAGGTATCCACTGCCAATTCAATCCACACAAGCATGCCTTATTTGCAATGGAAAAAAAATAACAGTTTGGGGGATACAGGAAATGATTTCAAAGGAAACAGAGAACTGCATGCATTTTGACCTGAATTCTTGCTCTTTCACTCACTTGAAAGGTAAGACTTTGCTGTGGCTTGGTGGTTTGAGGGAGAACTCATCATTTGTTTTAGAGGTTGGAGATGAAGCCGGGGGCTTACTGAGCAACCTTCAGACCAGAGATCTCCTTAAGGGCTTGGCTGAACTGACAAACCATACCTTTGTTCCAGGCTTTGTTTGCAATGACTTGTCCAGTCCCATGATGGCGATCCATCATCCAATCATAACACTCCAGCCTTTTCGAGAATCCCCGGACTTCATAGCTGATGGGATCAAACCAAACCACCAAACAACATGCTCACGTCTTCCAGCACACTCAACTCGCAGAGCCGTCATTATCTGGGACCTCACATACATTTGCTTTTAATGATGAAGCTCTCTCCTTTAAACCACGAAACACAATCTGTACAAATAGACAACAGCGGGGCTATTGTAAGGAGTGCCGGAATGCCACAACTGTAAGCACAATTCATGGATTAAATACACCATCTTACAGAACACGGCCTGTTTACGGTAATTCCCTGCTCCGAGACAAAATAAAAATAAAAAACACTGGTGTGACTCTCCAGTCAAAGCAATGAATTATGGGAAATTCACCCAGGAGACATAAAGTTGCAGAGGTCTTGCATTTGTTGGATGACTATTTCATTCTGTAGTTTCATTCCTGGTCTGTCAGACTCAGCCGTCTACAATAAACAGCACACAGGGAATTTAAATGATAAAAATTACTGCATCCCTATGTACTAAATAACTTTGTACTGCCTACATTATGATCTTGGTCCCTGACCCCCAAAGTTGAACCTGAATGAAGGCTGATATTGTTGTTGCAATTATTTTAAAACTAGAGACTCATATCTACAAGAGCAACGAAAAAAAAAAAAATACGACTTCATCACAACAGTTCTATCAAAAACACACAAAAAATCTATTTTCTACCACTGAGGTAGAAAAATTACGAGCTCTAGGTCAAGTACCTTGTTTGAGAGTACAAGATGAGATAATCTCCCAGGACCTGAACCTGGAACCTTGTTACAAAACCGTTCCCTTCAAATGCTGCCAGCTGGTCATTTTACGTGGGGGGACGCTCTTTCGGACACTTTTGGTCTTTCGGTCCAGACACCCCACTGAGTAACCCGCTCAGGACGGACCCACATAGAGCTTGACCCCAAAGTGACCTCTAAGAACCTCTTCCCTGCCATCCCACGTCCTCACAAGGCCAGTTCTCCTTCATCAGAATGAACACAGTGAACGTGAACCTAGGCTTACGTTTTCCCAGGATCCTTTGCTACTGAAATACAACTATAGTGATAGCACATTCGGCTGATATGATCTGAGCTATAGGTTAAGGCCGGTTTGTGAAAAAAATACAGACTTCTGATGGCGTCGATCAAGGCACAAACCATCGGGTTTCCTTTGAGTGAACGCTGGACACAAAAACCAGCCAGAGGGATTCTTTACCAACAAAAGACGTCTGCTTTCTGCAGTTCGCATCAATTGAGAAAAAAAAAAAAAACGGACACTTTCAGTCAAACTTACTACTCTTGGTATGAGTAAATTTTTTGTCAATTTTAACGCCAAGCCCCTACCTGAGGCGTTCACATCCAGTGTTGTAAGGGACGCCTTCGAGCTCTGGATATCTTCTAGAAAAGGCTCTCTGAGTAGCAGTCTGTTTGCCATTTGCTCTAGTCAACATCCATGGAAATAAGTCTCAGCTATATGACACGAGAGCCCGCTGTAAGGCAGGAGGCTGCAAGACATAATACTGGCATGGATCAGCAAGAAAAAAAACCACAGAAACTTCTGGAAAAGTCTCCGTCCTTTCTGTACATGGGGATATAGGGTACGGCAGAAGAATTACACCAGTTTGCATAGTTCATTTTCGTTATGGTTGCTTGCTGGAACGTCTCTCTCCCCAAAATCCCCGGCATTGTTCTGCATCACCACAGTGAACAAATGTCACGTGCTACGTCAGGGGTGGGGGGGTGCGGGGAAAGGCAGAAGCGGGGGGGAGGGACAGTCTCGTTATTCAGCACTGACAGTTCGTGGTTTACCATGAGTCTGAATGTGAGTGCTCGGCGGGATCACACGTACACTTGTACACCATCGTCCGTCCGTGTCAGCCTCCGGTACGCCACGAGCCCTTGTCCTGCCGAAGCCCCGCCCCACCCCTCCCTGCCCCGCCCCCATCACTCGTCCGAGTCGGGCTTGACGTCCAGCATGGCATGCAGCTCCTCCGGGGCGTAGCCAAGCAGACTCCTGAGGTCGCAGACGAAGCGGTAGACGTAGCGCTTGCCCGACGTCTTATGGATGATGCTTTTGTCATAGTAGTAGCGCAGGCCGCGGCTCAGCTTCTCGTAGTTCATCTTGGGCTTGTTCTTACGCTTCCCCCACCGCCGCGCCACCTATAGGTTGACTGGATGCTTATAAGGTTCTTACGAAGTATCATTTATATCACTGGCGTTTCATTCACGTATTACGTGTGCCACCCACAATCCGGAGCAGGAGAGTTATTTTTGTATTCATTCCTGGCAGATCATCATGTTTACCATATTCTAATTCGATCGCCAGCTGTTCATCTTGATCATTTTTTTTTTTTTTTGAGAACGTTCGCTGCCTTCCTTGGCACCGGCTGTCCCGATCCCACCTCCTCCACCCACCGCGACCCCCCCCGGCACTCGTCCTCACCTCGTCGGGGTCGGACAGCTTGAACTCCCAGCCATCTCCCGTCCAGCTGATGAACGCCTGGCATGATTTGTCCGTCAGGAGCTCCAGGAGGAACTGCCACAGCTGGATGGGTCCGCTTCCTGCCAGACAGATACAGAGACAGGTGGGTCAGCACCGGAGCAGATGGACCCTGGAACTGGCACCATACACATGGAGACAGACCACCTCACAAACAAATTTGTTCATTCTTGTTCCTGTCATATATCTCTGCATTTAGGCCACAAGTTCGAATGCACGTGGGACTCAAATAAATGCTTTAAGACATGAGCCAGCCTTAACAAATAAAACCATCTGTTGCATAGCGTAGATCTGGAAATCAGCCTTCCTGCTTCTCTCTGTCTGTCACTATAAAGCGGATTCACAGCCATTCCCCCCTCTGTGCAGAAGTTCAAAAGAAACAGAATGAAGTTTCTAAAAGAAACGCAGGCCAGGGAATCCTAGGATTTGACAGCATAGGACATGACTGTGTGTGTGAGAGGGGTGTGTGTGTATGTGGGGGGGGGGGGGGGCTTTGCGCTGTTTTTTGTTTTTTCCCAGCAACTCCATTTTTTAATGAAATTTTTGCCAGGGGGGGGGGTAATCTATAGCCACC
>JAACJT020001033.1:0-16752 GCA_009936485.2 Gymnarchus niloticus | reverse complement strand
GTGGCAAGGAAAAACTCCCTCAAGAGGAAGAAACCTTGGGAGGAGCCAGACTCAAAGGGGAAGCCTGTCCTCCTCAAACCAGGCCTATCCTCCTCAGGCCAAGGTCATGGCCATGACAAGACGTGTGACTAATTGTAGCTGAGGATCAGGTGCATAATCAGACCTTTTACAGTGGGGTGGCCAGGGTAGACACACTGGCTTTATTGGGGTGGCAATCAGGGGAGTCAACAACAAATTTGTTCATGCAAAAATACAAGACAAATTACATCCTGTATTTAGTTCAATCTAAAGACAGTCTTTACCCAGGTCAAAGAGATGGTCAGAAATTCAGGTTAAAGTTCAAATGCTAAAAGATCATGACGCTAGGAATGTTTACCAAACTACAAGTTTTGGTGCTGTTTATCCCACCCCATTCATGTCTCAGGTTCCTGGTTCCAGACCAGCGAGTTTTAGGTGCTGGTTTTCAAACCATTTTTGGCACGGGCACCAGTTCCTTTTCGGTGGAAAAGTGTAGGAACCAGTTCAGGAATTGGCATGGCACAGGAACCATGTCGGTGGAAAAGGGGCTTGGGGTGTCCAGGGGGGTGACCTTGCTTTGCAGTAGGGTGGCACTGACAGTGAATGGGCCCCAAGGGAAAGAGAAGAAACATTATAACATAACTGGAAGGAGAAAGCAAACAGGCCCAAAAGACACTGCGACATTCAGAGAATGGACATTTAATGATGGGACAAATGAGGCTTCAATACACGTGGTGGGTGGGACTGGGAGTATCCCAATCTGCCAATACCAATCCAAACTGGTGATTGGATAGTTCAGGATACTCCCACAAACCACAGGTTTTGAAGCCTCATTTGTCCCATCACTACGGTCAGGTATAGGGCTGAAAGGAACATGTTGATGCTGTAGCGCTATGAGTACAGGGCTGCCTTCAGCTTTAGGACTATAGATAGGAGTACTGAGCCCAAGTGTATGGAGAACTAAAAGCACTATACATAAACAATGCTCACAGAAATGTTCTTTAGAGCGGCAACAAAGGATGGAGAAGATAAAGGACATTAATACATCCTTGTATTCATGAAAGAAGCAGAAGTCATCGCTCTATAGGAGAACAACATTTGGATCCCTGATGGTGGTTCACGGACAACAAGCAGACATGAAGCCACATGAATTCTGAAAAGGTCAAAGAGTGTGTTGAACACAAGACTCCTGGTGGTCTCTCAATGTGTGGCCCTCCTGCTTGGTCCACATGGCATGGCCTACCTCGGCCCTCTTATGCTTGAATAACTGCGTTCAGAACTATTACATAACGAGAGAGTGCCTGACTACCTAAAATCACTCAGCGGAAAAATTTAATAAGAAACAAAAAAAATATTTTAATAGTAAAAGGATAAGAGGAAGCATTCAGGTCATTCTGAGGCTGTCAAATTTAAAAGACATGAGTTTTCACAGACATTCTCTTTCCCTCTTTTGAGCAAAGCTCAAGAAAACCAAGAGCAAAACAGCTTCCAAAATGCAGGCCACATATCAAAGGCCTTTCTCATCTCAGAATAAGCTAAGAATCAATCAGGCTGTTGGAAGGGGGCTTTAAGAACCCAACACACAAATAAATAGGTCAGAGCTAATTTCACGAAAGTGCTTTGCCATTAATTAAAAAAGTGGAATCGTAGCACAAGAACAGATGTGTGTGGTAAACATGGATTAACGCAATCAGGGTGACTTGAAAGAGGGAATTTTGTTGATGAATCCGGTATAAAGTTCAGCCAATTAAGACCTCTGTCCATAGTAAATTTTCAGCAGGTTTCAAAAGTGGCAGCTGCTTGCTGCCATATACTCCCGCAAACTGGAAGAAAATAGGAGTATGCAATATGTCTCCATGGACTGGTCACTGTAATCTTACTAGAGCTCATTAACAAAATGGCTAGATTCTTGCTTGTTAATCAATATCAGCAGAAATGAGATTATATTTACCTTCACTGAAAGACAATTTTTCCAAATGAGGTCCTCAACAATCCCCTCTGGGGAATTTGGACAGGGTCTGAAGATACACCCACCCAAAAAACAACAAAAGATTTCTGGCACTACCAGATCTAGCTCTTAAAAGGTCACACTGGTTAAGTTACCTCATGTATGCATGTCAACAAAAACAGTCAAATCCTGCCTGGGGATAATGACATTTACTTGTGACCAGCACATTTGTTCCCTGGAACTTGCCTGAAAACCAATCCTTTCCTGATCTATAGGTCACCACACAAAAGCTAAATAGGTCAGTTGCCATGACAGCAAAAATGATTGGTAATCTTGTGCATATAAACATAATTAACTCCCTCTCAACTTGTTAGAGCGAGCAATGCACCAATTTGTAAACAACCTTAACACATTCTCAGCTGCATTTCATGTGTGTGTTCTGAATCAGTGTACTCAGTGCACAGAGTAACAGCTCAATGGATTCCTGTGTGTTCTGAGCTATGTACATGTCAGATTTTACTGAGGCAAGCATGTGTTTCTGCCATATAGGGTAATCAATCATGCCTGACTGAAAAGCAGGAACTAATACACATACACATAAATAGCTGTGGCTCATTTTGTCCACTGCAGGCCCATAACTGTCTTTAAATGTTTTACACACCTTCAAGTTTACATGTTGCGGTTGCATATAAAACTAACAAAAGTTGAGATTCTGTACCAAAAGCTGCCAGTGGAATCTTAGGCTTAAACTTGTCAAACCACATTAGTTTACCTTTAAGTGCCAACTGCCTACAATGGGAGACAAAGGTCCGCTACTGAAAGTTGAATTTGCTTTGAACAAATGTAATGGATAAGCTTTCCAGGTGACGTTGCACAGAGGTCATGTGTAAAACTAAAAGAGTTCAAAATGTGTTTCAATACTGACATGAACCACAAGACTAACCAGCCTGGTTCAAGCCACCGATGTCCCAGCAGAGAATTGTTCTGGTAGTCAATAGTAATAGTTAAACCTTATATTGGCAGAACATAAAAAGTACAAACTATATGTAACTGTAAACATATTAGCCAGAAGAAGACTGAATTACACCAGAGAACCGTCTTCCTTAACCCTCAACATCAAGGATCTGACCACTACTACATCAGCTGTAGAGAGGTCCATGATAAGAGAACAACTGTTAGCATCATTATAAAATGAGGACACACTAAAATGATGGTTAGAGTCTGGGCTACCTGTACCTAGTCACCGTAAGCCCCTAGAAATACGTACAAGCAATAATGAAATAAAGTGACATCTAGGATGCTCCCGCTGATCATGATGCTGTAAATGACTGTCAGGAGGCCATAACATGATGGGAAAGACGATTCGATTAAAAGGGCATCTGCTGGAACTTTTAGAGATTGGAATGATTAATGTGTGAAAGCCAAGCCGTGTAGGATTTACAGGCACTGTCAATAGCGCCCGATTTAACCCCCTGACAACCAGCAGAAAAACCATAGAGAAGTGGGTTAAAATAGTTAGCGGCTGAGGTAATCCAAAGCCATTGTACTGTTCTGCTTGTAGGCATGCTGTAGCTTCTTCAAGTGAAGGTAAAGGACTCACACACATTCTGCAGGACAACAGCAGCACATCCACCATCATGGAAATCAACTCGCCACGCTAACAGTTAACGCTTGTAAAACTACCATAAAGAAAACTGCAACAGCCAATACAGCTACCAGCACCGCTCACAGGGCCTATGGGAAAATGGGGGGGCTCTTACCTCCTCTTGGCGCATGTCATCCAGCAGCGCCATGATGGCCGTGAAGTGCTGACAGCGGTCTGAGTGGCTGACCCGGTGGGTGGGGAAGGGTCGGTGCTGCCAGCACGCCCACTCCATCAGGGAGAGCTCCCTCCTCACAGGGGCCGGGGCCACAGCCACAGCCACGTCCTCCTACGGGGTGCACAAAGAGGCCATGATGAGCGGCCAGGTACAGAACATTGGCCCATTTGTGGGAAACAGCAACAGGGGTCTGCATGTCGCCTTCAGGGTATTACTTATAAGCCAAAAGCCCATAAAAGATATGATCGGGACATACAGCTATACTGTGGTAGGAGGAGAGTATTACTGACTATTTTGCATATATAGAGTGCAGTGAAAAAGCATCTGCCCCCTTCCTGGGTTTCTCTATTTTTGTTTAACAACACTTGATTGTTTCTGATCTCCAAACAAATTTAGTACAAGACAACTTGAGTAAACACAATACACAGCTGTCAAGTCATCTTGTGATTTATTGAAAAACAAAAACTCCCCAAAACCCATATCAACCATGTGGAAAAAGTAATTTCCCCCTAAGCTTAATACTTGGTTGGGGCACCTTTAGTAGCAAGAACTGCAATCAAATGCTTCCGATAACAGGAGGGCAGTTTTTTGTGTCGCTGTGGAGAAATTTTGGCCCACTCTTCTCTACAGAATTTTTTTAATTCAGTCACATTGGAGGGTTTTCAACTAATGAGCTGCCCTTTTCAGGTCCTCCCACATCATCTCAATGGAGTTCAGGTCAAGACTTTGACCAGGCCACTCCAAAATTTTATTTATTTTTTTTTTTTTCAGCCATTCAGAAGTGGACTTGCTCTTAAGCTTCTGATCGTTGTCCTGCTGCATAAACCAATTACGCTTGAGCTTCAGATCACAGACTGATGACCGGACATTCTCTTTTAGTATTTTTTCATAGAGAGCTGAATTCATCCTTCCCTCAGTTATGGCAAGTCGTCCAGGCCCTGAAGTAGCAAAGCATCCCCACACCATCACGCTACCACCACCATGTTTGACTGTGGGCATGATGTTCTTATTGTGGAAAGCTGTATTATCTTTATGCCAGATGTAATGGAGCCCCAAGTTCCACTTTTGACCATCAGTCCATAGAACATTATTCCAAAAGTTTTTGAGGTAATCAAGGTGTTTTTTTTGGCAAATGTTAGACAAGCCTTTATGTTCCTCTTGCTTAGCGGTGGTTTTCGCCTTGCCACTCTCCCATGCATACCATTTTTGCCCAGTGTCTTTCTGATGGTGGAATCATGAACACTGACATTAACTGAGCTAAGAGAGGCCTGCAGCTCCTTATATGCTGTTCTGGGGTTTTCTGTGGCTACTCAGATGAGTTTTCTATGCGTTCTTGGAGTAATTTTGCTAGGCCTGCCACTCCTGAGCAGATTTACCACTGCTCCATGTTTTGTCCATTTAGAGATGATGGCTCTCACGGTGGTTTGCTGGAGTCCCAGAGTTTGAGAGGTTGATTTGTAACCATTTCCTGACTGATATATTTCAACAACTTTCTTTCTCAGATCTTCTGGAATTTCCTTTGATCCAGTCATAGTGTGCTCTTTGTTAAGGTTTTTAGGGAACTTCATACTGCTGGAAAGGTTGTATTTAACTGATGTCTAGATTCATAAGGGCTGGCAGCAATTAATCTTGGGCGTGGCTAGTCTAACTGAAACCTTTTATCAAATAAATCTGGTTCATTGAGTGACTAAGGGGCAAATATTTTTTCCACATGGGTGATATAGGTTTTGGGGAGTTTTTGTTCTTCAATAAATCACTAGATCACTTGACAATTGTGTATTGTGTTTACTCAGGTTGTCTTTTGTGTTATACTAAATTTGTTTGGAGATCAGTAACAACTAAGTGTTGTTAATAAACAAAAATACAGGAACTCAGGAAGAGGAGCAAATACTTTTTCACGGCACTGTAACACAAAATACCACTCCCAACACTGGCACCCTGCCCGGGGTATAGCTCAGCCTTGGTCTCTGAGCTGCCTGGGATAGGCTCCAGGTCGCCCACAATCATGACCAAGGATAAGTGAGTGGAAGATAGATAACATGGACGCACCACTCCCAACTTAAATTTCTCATTTGGTAGAATATACAACAGGAAGGTACTAATAGCATAACTGTCTAGTTGAAGTTATCAAAGTCCAGTGGGGTAGGGTCTTGTGTCAGTTATCTCGTCCTGCAGGTCTTCTGTTTAATCTGTGAGGGTACGAGTATCAAAGCCATTCCATTTAAACTATACAGGGGAACCCTATGGTTCAAACCTTGGCTGGAAATCTTGAAAAAGCCCTTTGTGAGTTTACCTGGGGTGGGGCATCACTTTTGGTAAACAGGAAGTGGGTGCAGCTCAGCGTGGGCCATGGCTCCGCCTCCGCCAGTCGCATGGTGTTTGCCCAAAGGGAGAACTCTACTGGGCTGAGGAAGCCGTCGTCCTTGAGACTGGCCAGCCGCCCGCCTGCAAAGCCACTTGAGAGTGAACCACCAGCACAAGCCATACCTAGTAATATGCCACACTGAATAAGAGCCGTCCTGCTGAGGCTTTCAACAGATTAATCATCTAAAAACCAAAATGTTTTTAATAAGAGGCTTTCTCACCAGGGGTAAATACCTTAAAGCTACCAACGAAATGTTTGGATTTTCACCTCTCTCACACATCACTAAGAACCAAAACCTGGCATATGGTTGAGAACTGAGCAGAGGGCTTCTAATGCTGGGTTAGCTGCCACATCAGGCTGATTCTGCTTTCTTTACAGGTGTTTTGCCTTTTGCCCACTTTCTGGAGCCAGAATAGTACGTCTTCTGGCTGCCAGTTAAATGCTCCAGTATTACATCAGAAGCAGTTAGCCTAGCAGCTTTGGCTGCTACTATGCTGGCTAGAGACAGCACACACCATACGGCTTCCCAAGGATCATAGGATCAGACTGATTTTTTCTTCCAAATAAGAAAACACAAGTTCTTTCACTATACAGTTAAACTGGTCATTACCATCCACTCATGGTGTGTAGATGAACACTGTATTTTTAAAACCTATGCACACTTTGATACATTAAAACTAAGTGCACTTTGGTGGACAGACAGACGGAAGCTAATGGGGCAGTTTCATTTTCTGGAGACCCATTTAAAAGTATCTTCTTCTCAGCCCAGTTTCCAAAGGGTCGAGCCATAGGGCTAATACAGAGAAAGTCTTCCTGGTGTTGCTCCTCGTATGGAGGAAAAACAGCAGCAGTGACTGAGCGTCCAACAGGTGGACACGTGGCCCACTAAGGCATGTGGGTCTATCACTCACCGGGGCCCCGGGGGTGCAGGAGGGCCTCGGGCATCTCAGCGCCTGACCTCCGTCCCCGAGAGGAGCGGCGTCCCTCCTCATGGTGCTCGAACTGCCTGCAGGTGATGAACATCTTGTGCAGGGTGGGATGCACCCCTTCGGGTACCATACGGGGGCTGTGGGGGTACAGGCGGAGACCACGCTGTTCCCCCATGATGGACCTGTACACACTACGCTTGTTGTTCTGACTCTGATTGTAGGTCTGAAAGGACAGTAAATGTAGTCACAGTTGGCCCAGGCAGTGATCGACCACGAAGATGACACAATTGACCAATAAAGTTCATTCAATTGCTATCAGCTTCATCATCACTATCATCATCATTCATCAAATTCAATGAACAATAGAATTCTGTATAATAAGACTTCTCCACACAAGTCATACAATATTCCCCCCTACCATATCTACAGCTATGCCCAGTGATCAATTGATGCATAATTTCATGTAAAGCCTGGATTAAGTAAAATCAGGGGCAGCTATAGAAACAAGATGGCTGTGAAGCTGGTCACGGTGACAATCAGAGTCGGTCATGCTGACCCTCTCCTCGCGGCCCTCGGCCAGGATGACCACAATCCTGCCCTGGCGCCGCCGACCCGTGCGGCCCATGCGCTGTACCAGTCGGATCGGGTTCTTCTGGGCATCGAAGCACACGATGAGGTCCACCTCGCCAATGTCAAGGCCCTCCTCACCCACGCAGGTTGACGCAAGCGTGTTGAAGCCACCTTCCCGAAATTTCCTCACTACCTTTTTTGAAGGGAAAGACATCTCTATTGACTACATACTCAGCATGCAAAAACAAACAAGCACAGCATTATGGAACGCCAAAATGCTCAAAATAAATATATATGTAAATAATTGAATAAATAAATATTTCAATAATTCAGGAAATGCGTCATTTTATTTTTAAATAGTTCAATAAATGTATTTTATTTCATAATAATAATGTGGCTTCTACACAAGATCTTTAAATTGTATTTCATAATAAAGTTCCAACTTTTCATAACGATGTATTTCCGAACGACGTTTTTACCAAATGATATTTTTCATGATGTTTTTCCGAAAGACGTTCTAGTGAGTGACATTTTTCATAATGAAGTTGCGCTCTATCACTTTGAGGGGGGCGGGACCAAACTTGTGATTTGCTAATCCTTTGCGATCCATTTTTTGGCCTAGCAGATACAGAAAATAGTCTGAAATGTCCAGAGAAGCTATGGAGGATGTAAGGGAGGTTAGTAGCTGGATACGCAGATTAGCTGAGCAAACACAAAGAGGTATTTTAAACCAAGAGGACCTCTTAATGGAGACAGTGTAATTGAAGCGCTTGGTAGAATAAGTGCACTTAGTGACACAGAAATCAACGAAGAAATCAACCATGTTGCGGGATTTAGAACACAGGCTTCATGCAGACACAGCAACCACTTAAAGTCGCACAGGTCGCCCACCCTGTAGCATCCCACTAGATGGTCTCCATGCCCTCCTGATGTCTGGGCTGACATCAAAGCAGATTGCAGGGCTATTTGGAGTTGGTCCCGCCCCCCTCAAAGTGATAGGCAGAGCGCAACTTCATAATGAAAAATGTCATTCGCTAAAACGTCTTTCGGAAAAACAACATGAAAAATGTCATTCAGAAAAACGTCATTTGGAAATACATCGTTGTGAAAAGTTGGAACTGTATTATGAAATACAATTTAAAGATCTTGTGTAGAAGCTACATTATTATGAAATAAAATACATTTATTGAACTATTTCAAAATAAAATGACGCGTTTCATGAATTATTGAAATATTTAAATATTTATTTCATTTTGAGCATTTTGGCGTTCCATACAGCATGCACAAACAAATGGATGAATCCTGCAACTGCAGCATAACACTGTGACCCCCCTCACTGTATTAATCTGGAGCTGTGGGTGGGTGCCTTGCCTGCATCCTTTAAGATAACAGATGCTTTGCCTTGCCCAGCATGAAACGACAGCACAAAACATCGTGCACTTCAGCGAAACCAGGGGAAAAAAGCAGTAGCAGCTTTAAGTGAGACACAGGTCTTTGTCTGGTTATTCCACTGCTGTGCTACCCTGGAGCAAATACAGGGTGATAGTGAAAACTGCCAAAATGCACCGCCCCTTGAGAAACCAGTGCTAGCACCCTAGCAATATTTCAGGATGGGGCTGATGATATATGTGGCAGAAACAACAGACTATGAATCCTAAGAGAAGGATAACACATCCCCCAGACAACCTGGTGGGGGATGGCAGCACACACATGGATGGAAGCGTAGTGCTTGGTAGCAAAAGAATGGGAAATCACAGGGGAACATGAGACTGATACACAGGCCAGGCCGGCATAGGCAGATGAGGAGTAGGGTAAAGGAGGACCGGGCCTGTGTGGGGGCAAATCAGACGAAGATTAAGGAGAAGGTGGACTGGGCTGGCATGGGGGCATGTTGAACGAGGAGTAGGGGGAAGGGGGAACTGGGATGGCGTGGGTAGCAGGTCAGACAAGTAGTAGCTGAAGGTCCTCTCTGAAAGTCTGGCCCGCACCTCAGCTGTCAGAGTCAGTGCTGGTCGCATCATTTACATGATGTGATGTTCAGCTCAGAACTATCTGAGGCTGTAATCCCAATGCCGGGAATCACCAACAAGATAAAGGACAAGAGAAACAGCTGGGAGCGTTGGAGAGGAACAGCGAGGAATGGTGGACAGGAACAGAAGATCGGCGCTTAAAATAAGGAGTACTTACACAAGCCTGTCAGTAACCCAACAGAAGTGTACCAGGGACATGGCGGTCCTCCTGCAGATAAAGCCCTGTTCGGCCCAGCCCTACCTCCAACTGCTCCTTCTGGGTGAATCCCCGCACCCCCTTCCCAGCTGAAGCCTGGCCCATGAAGCTCATGACCCGAATGAGTGGTTGGTGGCGATTCAGCATGACAGCAATCTCCTGCACGCTCTCGCGGAACGATGAGAAGATCATCACGCGCGTGTTCATCATCTCAGAGCCGACACCAGCTCCTGGACCAAACAGAGAAGAGAAAACGAGGTGACGTGGAAACAGGGAAGTGGGAAGGTGAGCAATTTGCTGAAGGCAACTACAAGCAGAGGAGAAAGGGAGAACGGGATGAAGTGTCACCTCCAATGAGATTAAGAGCACAGCAGGAATCTACAGTGACTAACACAATCATTTGGGTTCCTTTATGTCTTAGCTGGACTGATTAATCTGTCCAGATTTACAGAGAGAAAGCAATGCCTTTAAATTCAGATCAAAGAAACTGTAGAATCTTTGAAACTTAGGCTTTTACCACTTGCTACAAAAAAGGGTACGACATCCTTGGAATAATAAGAATCACCATGGTAACTGCAAGCTTATTAAACCTGCTGGGGGCGGTGTTGCTTGTGATAACCATGTGATGCTGAGGAGGAGCCATTCTGCATTTACCGGCACTTTCTGAGCAAGCCTTGAAGTGTTGCAGCACCACCTCCTCCAGCTTCTGGAGTTTGGGGTGGCTGTAGATGAAGGGGGTCTCGGGACCTGACAACAGGAGCACAGGGAAGCAGTCGGGCCTTGCTGCAGACATTAAAAGGAGCTCCCTGATACTGACAGTCCTCTCCCAACACAATAGCCAATAACAATAGACAATAGCCAGTCACAAACGTTTTGGGAAATAATAAAGTCCACGCTCAACCATTAACAGGCAATATACAAGTATTTACCCTACAGCTAAACAAACCAGTTATGTTCGTTTATAAAGACTGCAGTGGAAAAACTGAATTCAAGCCCAGAATATAAACATTTACCAGAATGGTTTGTCATCAGAAAAGGGGGAGGATTCACATCAGCAATAATTTCAACTGATTATAGTACATTAACTATGGTTGGTACAAAAAGTGGCACTTAATTCAATATACTTTACACGTTTGCACCTTTCCTTAATGATACATTTCAAGTTTCAGATTAAATGACAAGTATATTAATCAAATGTAGTTCACAGTTTGATTGGCATATGTCCACTCTTTCAAATGACATATGGGAAGCGTACCGGCACTGGGCTTAGTGAACATGGCCCCCATCTCCTGGTAAAGATCCATGAAAGCTTTGCTACGGAGAAGCTCGTTCCTGGCACGGGACATTTCTGTGTAGAAGCAGAGTGGGGAAACTTAATTCCACATAAAAATCCATGGGCAGCAAGTGCAGCATGGAGACAAAAGGTGGAGTAGGTAGACTAGAAGGAGCAGTCAGAGTGGTGTAGAGATACAAGGTGGCGTAGGTAAGGCTGGGGTAGAGATGAAATAAGACAGACACCAAAGGGCAAGAAAGGAAGCACCTTATAAAAAGCGACATCACAGCAATGTTATTGTGTAGTTATGGCTGACTATTGGCCCCATAAACAGGATAGTGGTATAATGTTGATATTGTGTTATTGAACTCTGGATGAGGGGAACGACAAGACACAGGCACACACAGACACACAAACAGTCCTGGGATCAGACGGTTAAATAACAAGTAGATGTGCAGCCTGAGGCGGCACTCATTTCAGAGTTGGAGTGACCAAACAACCCCAAAGAGAAGGACCTCATCACTGGTAAAAGATGAGAACTGAGTCGCCATTGGACCTGTTAGCCCAGAAGGACCCTGGCATCTAGTCTGTCATAGAACACCAAGGAATAATAGCAACAAAGCCACAGGACACGGGCAGAGGGCCAAACTGCCGTTTAAGTGTCATTCTTGGTGGATATCTGTCTTGTTTGTGCAGTTTCCTCACAGTTCTGTTGCGTTTCCATATTTAACTGATTATTTAGTGGCCATAATGCACCAACAGCACTGCCATTCTGCTTTCAAACATGAAACACACCTCATGGCTTCCTGTTCAGCAATGTGTCACTTTCCTGTGGGCCAACAACAGCCGTGAAGGCCTTTTTTCCTTCTCATACAAAAGCAATGTCCCAGAACAAGCTTCTGGGGAAGCCGACCAACTGCCTGTGGCAGAGACACCCCTGGTGTAGACACCCACCTTTAGTGCCATCCATTATGCCTTGGATGAAGAGGAAGAGGGAACGAAGCCCCATCTGCAGCAGGAGCTCGTAGCCATGGTACAGCGTGATGCACAGGGCAAAGTCCCCCTCCAGGACACCATGCTTAGCTCCCTGAAGGACGAGAGGCGGAAGACGTCACAGTACTGGGACAGAGGTCGCCACGCCACATGGGCTTAATCACGCCGCAAAGTACGAAGTGGCAGTGGTCAGTGGTGAAAGCATGGTGTCACTGGGACACCAGAGAATCAGGGACATGGAGACAAACAAACACACCACTCTGTGCAGCAGAGAGAAAATGAAACAGTGCAGTTTCAACAAAATGACAACCCTGTTTGACTGTTTATCTTTTCAGTGTTCCCATCACTCAGTCATAACATCCAAAATTACACCACGAGTATTTCCACAGAAAGGGGGCATGTACTGGGAGAGGGGACCGCGCTGTGTGTTCGGCGTGCCGTACCACAATGTGGGGCTGCGGGTTGTTGCGGAACTGATCTCGGGCCAGGATAAGCTGGTATTTGGAGAGAGAGCGCAGGTCTCGGTTGGACAGAACACACATCTGGGTCAGGCGCCCTGTGAATTTCTCCAAGACCTGCAGAGAAACACAACGGGGGATGAAAATGGGTGAGGGAGGGGTATAGCAGCGTGTGCACTTTCTTCCATGTGGTTTCGATGGAGAAGGAGAGAGGGTCGACTGCAGAACACCCACTCACTGGTCACTTTGTCCCTGCAGTGCTTCCAACTTCTCATGGGGACAGTCACGCTTCGTTCTGAGTGCATGGCATTTTAACAGCCTTCCGAGGTACAGAAAAGAGAAACTGGAACCAGGCGCTTCTACCGTCATTTCTATCGTCAAAAGTGGCCCAGGAATTTTCAGTCCCCTTTCTTTAGCAAAGTGATTACAGGCTGTCAGCTGGACAATACAGAAATGCCCAAAGGCCAGCAGCTCTATTCAGCTAGACTTCCCAAGTAATCACATTCTCAGTCTGAAACTGGTTCACAGAGAGAAAGGTGACTGGCTTTACGTCATTTGCCCAGTGTTTCAACTATATTAGAGAAACTCCTTCTTTACTGATTGTTTTAGCCTTGAAACTTAACCTGTCTTACATAACAGTTCAAATAGGCTTACTCTGCAAATTACACCATACATCAGAAGTTCAGAGAAGTGCTGCTAACAGGACAGCAGGTGACAGGACCATTAAGGGCACAGAACTTATAAAGTTTGGCCCCACCTAGAATTTATCTGGGATAATGCACCACACCAGCACAGCCCCAATAAAACACCCACCTGTATGTTTGTGTGAAACTGTAAGCTGTCCTGGATTAAAGCAAAAAAGAACTTGAACTATCCATGCAACCGGAAATACAGGCCCATGAACCACCTAAGTACATTATCACCTGCAGAGGGCCCTCTTCCTGTCACCTGATGCAAAGGAAAAAGGCAGGCAATAGTGGAACCCAGGTCAGTGGTGCAGAATCATCACGGAAATGCAACAGAAGCTAGCTGAGTTAAAGCAACAGTAATGGATGCAAAAACCTAAAGCTAACATCTGGCAAGAGAACAAACACTGGCCCTCCGCAAGAACAGGATATGATTCCAATGAAACTCCACCCAGAATTGGTTAATTTTTCCACACATATCAGCAGGTGACCCTCACATTCCTGAAGGAAACTGGGCTAGACACAAATCTAGAGCAGAATTTGTTTTTGGAAAATTTTCACCCTTTGATGTCCCTGGGGAACATTTCTTTTCTATTTCGGGTTAATGTGTGGAGAGAGAGAAATAGGTACTCCGCAAACTACTGTAAATCAGCATTGGCTGGAGCTGACCATCAACACCGGAGTGAATGCCAGCGTGTGTTTGGAGTTAAGGCAAAATTTCAATACTGGGATCATTTCCATGAAAAGAAGGGAAATTCTATTTTACTCTAGCAGCTAGCTTTCAGTTTGCCAGAAAAGGTTAACCGAAGCTGATTCAACCAAAAACAAGTTTTACGTAGATTGTCACTTTTTTTGGTATCAAATGACAAAATGTATAAAATGGTCAAACAACAGAGGTCCCTTTATGGCGAAACCAGGCTGGTGTTTGTGGAAACGACCAACCCCTCCTTTGGCTGCTCTCCACAGACCAATAAAACTCCACTGAGTCCCATCCTCAGGCCGAGCCTCTCTAAGTCTAATTGGCTGATTGACAGTTAAGAGGACTTTAAGAAGTTAAAATGATTTGAGATTCAGAAAACATATCAAGAAAAGAAAAATCCACAATTAAACTCACAGCAAAGATGACGCATAGTGTAACTATGTCACATTTCAGAGAACACAAACGCACGGTGTTAAACTGCAAACAATGGATGACCATCTTAGAAAGAGGTAATTATGAAAAAACAGGAAATCTGCCTCCAGTGTACAAGTAAGGAAATGTTAATAAGGACAGGACATCTCAAGGTAATCAACTCTATCGCTAGAGGAGTCTGTGCTGCTCTACTGCCAAAAGACAAAAACCTTCAAACAATGTTTGCAGTAAAAAAAAGCCCATAGACACACACCTCAAACCACAAAACAGCAGAATACAAAGCCTAATTACAACCCAGAGGTTCATGACCAGTACTCTCAATTCAATTTCTTCAAAAAAAAAAAAAAAAATCAACCAATCTAAACAAAGACAGTAACTGTACAACCTGACATGCCCTAAAATGACAAAGAATGCCCGGCAGGCAACAAAAGGCAATAGTGAAGATGAATTTACTTGACAGAGTGAAGTCTGTCTGTTCTGTCTATGACAGGAGCACTGCATAGCGAAGCTGAACTCGATTGATAGAGACCTAACTGAAGTTCTGTCTACGACAGGAGCACTGCATGGGAGCCAAAGGACTTCAGGATTAGCCGGCATAAACTTTAAGGCGTTGTGAATCGCGATTCTGAAGCACAGATGCTGCACAACTCAGCTCGGGCTGGAGAAAGAGAGTACAGCTTTTTATTGAGTTATGTCACTGTTCTCCTATGATGTTTATTAATAAATAAGTCCTTCCAGTTTTTTGGGTAACTGCTTTTCCCTTTACAGTCACACCAATCATGTAAAGAAAAGGCATGCTGGGAATAATATGCATCACCCAGCCATCCAATCCAGAGTGAAGCCCAGCCTTGTGCCCAATGTTGCGAGCTCCTACTGTGATGCAGATAGAGCGTTGATGGACAGATGGATAGATGGATTCCTGATAGACAAGCACAGAAATGTGAAAATGACAAAAAACATTACCCGATAACCCCCTCGGTTAATGAACGACAGGCTCCAGCCCCCAGCCCCCTTCCAAAGCTGGAGAAGGAGGGAAGCGGCGTCTCATGCCTGCCTTTCAAGCCGAAACAATAAACCAGGAAAGGCATTCATCAGACTGCCGTGAGTTGCAATGTGCTTCAGGGCAGCTGGTCACTCCATAAGGCTGCAAATGGGGATGGCACTGTTGCCTGACACCCACACAAAGTGACAGAGCAGTAAACGTCAGGAGATGGCAGTGTGCTCATTTCACCTGGCACTGAAAACACAGAATGGTTTGAAAAAAAATTAAACGTAAACATTTCCTTGTTTACCTCATACTGTGAATGCTCACAATAAAGCTTTAAAGGAAAAAAAAAAAAAACAACACTCAGTTAAACCCCCATGACTGGAGTCCCCCTGCAGCGATACAGCCTCAGATTCAGTAAAAACCCTCTGAAGGTGGTGCTCATCAGTACAGCCTAGGTCTCCCTGACTTCCATCCTCCCCTGCACACCTGCGCTGTCACATAAGCTGCTCTCTCTCCCTCGCTTGTAGCCAAACCTGAAGAATGCAATATGATTGGTTACACCACCCCCCCCCCAGCATCAGCTTATAGCAGAGCAACGCTCCTTAAGTCCATCAGAAACCTTTTCCTCACCAAACACAATACGCATTAGGACTCACTTATTTTTTCATGTTCCTCAGATTTCAGGAAACAATGACAATGGTTCTGATAGCAGCTTTGACCCAGCCCATATCCCTGACGTTATTACCCCAGTTCAATACCTTTTACCTTAACCACATGGAGTCTAACGAAGCAGTGGTCCTGCCCCCAGCACCCCTACGGCCCAATGCCTTTGCTAGCTAAATAAATAAATAAATAAATAGAATGTCCTGTGGGTCTTAAATACAAACACTGCCCTTTGAAAACGCTTTCGGTAAGCACCACACCATCCACACATGTTGGGAGGATGGTAATGGCAGTAAGCATAACACAGCATCACCAAGGCATCTCATCTTCAAAGCTGTATATAACATAGCCGAGGTTCCCCTTATCTACTTCTTTATTCAAGGCCAAGCATAGCAAGCCCACACTTTGCTGTGACAGGCAACACCAACACAAGGCTTTCCATTTAATTTAAGATAAAATACAGCATACCGTCATACTAGCAACCGGTATAGGGATGGCCATATTAAAAGGAATAAATCATAAAATGGTTTGGCTAGAGTCCAGTTTGTCTGGTGGTCCATCTACGGAAGCGGGATGAGAACTAATCTAAAGATGATCAGAATATCTTTGTCATTGTAACGAGTACAACGAAATTAAGTGCAGTCCCTGTGTCAGAGAGATATGTACATAAAAATAAGCAAGGA
>JAACJT020001032.1:0-16756 GCA_009936485.2 Gymnarchus niloticus | reverse complement strand
AATTATCATCAATTTCGAGTTGTAGCACCTGGACAGAGTTGTGACACATTTGATTATGAAACATTTAAAACATTAGCATCTCTTGTGTCATAGTTCATTACTTGGAAAAGATTTTGACAGGCCTGGAGCCTATCCCAGACAGAATAAAGGCCAAACCACCACACAGAACATACATGAACTCACCTACTGTGGGAAATACAGAAGTTAGTCTGATTGCATGAGGAAACTGGAGTACCCAGAGAGCATGGGAAGACCAAGCACACTCCATGAAAGAGGCAGGATTCAAACGACCAGCCGCGACTGTACGAGACAACTCCACTACCCACAGAACCACCATACCTCCAATAAAACTAATTAGTAAGAATTTCATTTAACTTCATTTCATGCACCGCAGACATTAAGGCTAAAATAACTTTTCAATTGCAGTGGGTTCAATAACTTGGAGCGTAGAATATTTTAATAATGAAAATCATTTTATTAATTCTTTATTTAAAAAAAAAACTTTTAAAATGAAACGTATAAAATTTAAATACACATGAATGGACATTTTAGCAATATAGTTTAATGGAAACCTTGAGAATGATGTAAAAAGCTTGCTTTAAGTGATTGAATATATCAGTATGGCTAATGAAGTTCAGATATTGATCTAGTCAGAGTCATTGCCTCTGATATTAACAAGCACTGAGTTTGAAGGCAACGCAACACTGCATTGGGAAGCCTTGACCTTGTGAAAAGAAAGAATTTAACTGAAAACCCAGGGAGAAATGACCTTTATAAGAGCATTACAAAAGCAGACATTGAGCTTGTTAGTCCTGCCCCGTCTCTCTGTGTTCCAGCATTTTGTATCTTCTCCTGGTCTTCTTGTGCACTTTCTCTTGATATCCTGGTACACATCCACTGACCAAAGCCAATCCTTGGATTGGAATCACTAAGGGCCAGATTCTCAGGTCAGGCACTTAAGTTTGTTTTCCACGTTACTGTTTACATGTCTCTGTTACACCTATTCTCCTGTCAGTTGAAGTGTTCTGCCCCACTGCGTATCTTCAGAATGAGGCAGGCCTGTGACAGAGGCAGTGCAAATTCAAAAACTGCCATATAGGGGGAACGCCCACAGCGATTTTGCCTGAAAGTAAAATGTGGAACATTGACTTTCCATCCATCCACCCACCCGTCCGTCCGTCCGTCCGTCCGTCCGTCCGTCCGTCCGTCCGTCCGTCCGTCCGTCCATCCATCCATCCATTTTCTATACCACTTATCCATCAGGGTCGCGGGCATTCACTTTTCATTGATAACGTAAATCAAATCCAAAAATTCACTGAAAGTAATTGCGGTGTGGTGTAGCTTTAAGAAGGATAGGGGTTTCCTGTTATTTTATACTTGCTTTCAATTTCAGATCTAGCTATTTTGAGAGCTATGATGATAACGTGTATGAACTTGACCGGCAAGATGTGCATTTGGACCTTTTTAAATGCATCCTTATTTAAATACTTCAGGCTGTCTCAAATTTAATAATTTGATTAAATCAATAATTTCATTAAATCATGAATTGCATGAAATCAATAATTTGATAAACCCCAAAGCTTTTTCACAAGTGATATATGAAGTGAAAGTTTTGATCATGTAAAAAACACGACATAATTCAGTGTGTTATTTGGTGCACAGTGTAATACCATGTTTTGTCATACAGTGCTGCGTAACGTAATACGGGTCTCAGAACACATAAATTTAAGACAATGGTACATCGGCTTAAGTCGGGGGAGGATAAATAAATGCGTAAACATAAATTTGCGTGTGACACGCCCATATTTTGGTCTCTGTCCACCCAAAGTATGCAACTCACCTCAGGGAGCACACTTAAATCAGTTGGGAGAATACACCCAAGTGAAAAAAATCTGTAGATATGCACTATTTTGACTTAAGTTGACAAGAGAATACAGCACACCGTGACTAGCAACAAAGAAGCGCTGAAAGGAAGTGGTGTTGGCTGGTCACATGACTTTGCCCTTCCCTGATATGTTCACACTCCCTGTTTAAAAGAACTGCTCTAAATATGTTGGCACAAAATATCTGTGACTATATTTTTTGTGAGACTAGAATATTTTATTCACAACAGCCAGCTACATCTTGATGTTGCCCTTATTTCATAGTTGAAAGGGCATATTATTATGTGGGTAGCTGGAGGCAATAACAGAGTTATTGCCTGTTGTATCTACAATGCCCTCCATAATGTTTGGGACAAAGGCATATTTTGGACAGACTCACCATGTATATAAAGTGATGTAATTTCTATAAGGTCAAATCAAAACTCCCTTTAATAAAATTAACCACATACAAATTGGTTGACTACAAGTAAAAAAGACAAAACAAGAAAAAACCGTGTCTTTGTCCCAGACATTATGGAGGACGTTGTATAAGTAGGACGTTTCATTTGTTGCTCGACCAAGCTCACTAAACAAAGTAGGACAGTCCAGCATGCAACCCCTGGTCACAGAAATTAACTGCACACAAAAAATAGAATGCACAAGCCATGAAAATCACACACAAAGCTCAGAGGTTGGCGAGCGAACTGAAAGCTCCTTTTGACATTGTAACTTCATATATGTAGCCTCAAGGCCCCAGCCAATTCTTTTTAATTCAACTTTAAAATGCTATGAGTGAGTCTGATGTTAAAACAACATATAACACAACCCCATACAATGTATAACCCTTCTCTCATTATTACTGACTAAACATTGCATGTCTTACCAGAAGTATTGGGATTGAAATTTTTGTATTTTACTTTTAAAACTTTTACGTAATAACGACAGCTCAACACTGATATGTTTTGACAAATTAGGACTAAATACAACCGCAAGCTCAATTAATCAATGTTTTTTTAATTTAATTTTCTGGTAACTGTAAATATTTTATGTACCATGTAACTGAATTCTTGTCAAAATGCATTAGTACCTCATTTCAAACTGCATTAAATTATAAATGATTAATAAGCACAAGTTAAAATCTCTGTGTATAACAGGATACTGTACATAACAGTGCCTAAAAGTATTTAGACTCGTTGGTGTTTATTTCTTTTGATTTTTTTTTTTCTAAAAATGTTTTTAATTGGATCTTTTGAAGAATATTACATGCCAACTGAAATATGTTGCTTGGAGAAGTTTTCATATGTGAAACAATAATTTACTACAGAGCCTCTGTCTGTGGCAATAGCAACTAAGCGGTAGTCATCTGCCAGCTTTGCATACTGATTTGAAATACTTTTGGCCCAAAAGTCTTGGGAGATCTCCAGATCATTCATACATTTGGCCCAAAAATCTTGGGAGATCTCCAGGTCATTCATACATTTGGCACAAAAATCTTGGGAGATCTCCAGGTCATTCATACATTTGGCACAAAAATCTTGGGAGATCTCCAGATCATTCATACATTTGGCCCAAAAATCTTGGGAGATCTCCAGATCATTTATACATTTGGCCCAAAAATCTTGGGAGATCTCCAAGTCATTCATACATTTGGCCCAAAAATCTTGGGAGATCTCCAAGTCATTCTTACTTTTGGCCCAAAAATCCTGGGAGATCTCAGGCAGTGTGAGACTAAGGTGTTGTACACATAGCCACCATACCTCCTAGGATGACTCTTGCAAATACAGTTTTCACTATTAGACAATTGATTTAATGCTGCTCAGTAAACTGCTCAGAAAATTAAACTTTCCTAACCTCTTCCTAACATAAAAATGTATACCATTTTTTGCCTCTATTATGAAACCTTAAACAAACTGGTGTTTTATACAAAAAGTGTGGTCAAAGTAGGTTCAATTCTGTCTTTGTTAGGCAAATTTAGGTGCATTTTTAGGCAAAGCCTTATGCCCAAACACATTTGTATATTCATTAATACATTGATTATTTATCTTCTGAAGATGAAACACCATTAGTCTCAAACTGGCTAAGCAGAGTCTGAACAACTTCAAGGAGCTGTCAAAAGACTTGATGCACATGAAGATTTACGTTTTGTCAGATGTGACATGGATTCATTGCTTTTAAATGGTTTTCAATATCATGTATTTTGCCAGCAAATTGTGCACTGTGTTGCCTGCTCTGTCCTGCCTGCGATAGGCTCTACACTCAGTGTGACCCTCTACTTGATTAATCAAAGTCATAGATGCATAGATTGACTGTGACCCTTATTTAAGTCTAGGCACAGATTTTTTACAAAAAAAAAAGAAGTTGAAAATAAGACCATTATAAATTATCAGCAAACACAATTTTGCAGGAGGATTATTGCTCATTTGGGATTTTACTCTTAATTGAATGAGAACAAAGAGAAAGTAAACATCTTATTAGGCAGATATGTTATTAGGCAGGCACACGTTACGTTTATATGTGAGCAAAAAAAAAAAAAAAATGAAAGCAAGCAATGAAACACGTGGTGTTGGGGAATAAAATAATCGGGCTGGGAAGTTCACAGGGATAGGGGTGATGTTACCTTTTAATTAAGGTAAACTTGAAACAGCCGGAAATTGCCTGGAAAGGGCAGAAAGCTTAACGGGATAATAAATGCTTATCAGTGATTGCAATGTGTTATGGTTGCCTTGGCTACGGATCAACACTTCGGGGCTGGAAGGTCAGAAGAGGAACAGTGTAATTGCAGCTTATTTCATTTACGGCACCTCATCCACAGTGTGGACCGTTCAAAATCTGCCAAATCGATTTGCTTTGGGATAACAAAAATCTATCCTTTGCACCCTGTTATTAAACAAAGATCTTAAAATACAATGAACGTGTCCTTGCTTTTGTGAAGTTAACTATAGATATTATGAGGAAGTCAACATTCACATTAGTTATGCAATGAAAATTGGATGATTATTTGACAAAAAATAGTATTGCATATTCCCTTATAATACTCCTAGTGAAAAAACATTATAAAAGGAAATCACAAAATCACATGCATTGCATTTTTATTTGCTTCCCATTGTAATACTATGATTTGAGATCTGCTTCATTAATGGCTAGTGTGAAAAAAAGTTAATTACAGTTAATCACCACTGAGGCCTTAGCTTTGATGAATTTAAATTAAGCTTAGGTGTAACATCCATCCATCCATGTATTTCTCTGGAGAAATGACATCTTTATAATTATATCTTTATTAATTAAATAATTACATCTTTTGAATTGGAATTTATGTGGTACCTTTGAGCAAATGTACCTTAACGGCGACGAGCCCCATTTTCAACTGTCGCATCCTAAATACGTACTTCAGCTGGTAGATGGTAGCAGAAAGGTTCACCTGTTTGACGTCCGTCACACTTCAGCTTACGGCACTGACCTGCACATTCATATTCACCAGGACTTGGCACACAAACGGCAGAAAACTCCTATCCCTTAGCCGCTAGAGGGATTCCTCTCCTACCCCGCATGAACAGAGCATGCTTTAATTAAGCTCACACTGATAACAGGAACGTCTGACCTGATTATGTTGCCTTTATGTAATCTGTCCTTCACTTGATAATGTTCAGAAACTCAGGGATGAAACTGAGCCTCCATTTAAAAGAATAAATGGGAATGCTTTACAAGGCTTCCATCCAGACACACATATTTAAAGAGTGACAGGGAGATTAGACAATCCACGCAGATTAAAAGTGTTTTTGTGTAACAAAGGCAGGTGCAGTAGGAAAACTGATTGGTTGTAACCAGGTCTGTTGGACGTCAGCCTGTGGGGAAACTCATTTGACATCAAAACAAGCTATATTGGAAAGTCACTTTAGGGTGAAACATGAAGACATTATAGTGTTGTGTCTTATCTCGAGTAGAACAGGAAGTGAACCCTGTAGCTCCATAGTGCAAAATTCCAGGATTTAAACATTTATTTCTGTTGGTTTCTCCCTCTAGGCTCATATCTCCAGGGAGTTGGGGGGGGTCTTCCCCACCCCTTATTCTGTGCATGTGGAGTTTGCATCCCTTACCCATGTCTTAGCAGCTTTCTCTCCCATTCCAAAGGCATGTTGTTATAGGAACTAGTCTGACTGCAAATGTAATGGGCCAGCATTGGACTGGTACTTGAGCAGTGGGACAGAATAACATATAGGAATTTTAGCATGCTGATATGTAAATCTGCAGAATAATGACAATAAAAGCAAATTAAATATATTATAATGAAAGCCTGCATACTTGTTATTCAACTACATTTTACCCACTACAGTTTATTAACAAGGTTTGCTCCACAATTTTGCAAAATGATTTTCATGGAAAATTTTGATAATTCCAGGCATTTTGTTGTTGTTTGGTCACGCAGTCGTGTCCGACTCTTCGCGACTCCGTGGACCACGGCACGCCAGGCCGCCCTGTCCTCCACCGCCTCTCGAAGCCTGCCCAAACTCATGTTCATTGCAATTCCAGGTATATGTTACTGCAAAAATGACCTATAATAAAAAAAAAAGTTGAATTAAAATCACTTCCTTTCTGAGCAATTCATTCAAACATATATGACTTTGAATTCTAATACATTTATGCGTCTAAGAGCATTAATTCTACTGATACATTTCAACACACCAGATCTTGCGTGTACTGTAGAAACTAGTATTAGTTAGTATTAGTGAGTTAGTATTTTTGAGTTTAGGCGTGTGTTCCAGCAATGTGAATTCTGAAAAAACAGGGATTGTAAACAATGATGATATATTTTAACATTGTGTATTTAGTATCATCTGAAGGTAATTGAGGTAATCACTGTGGAACAAAATATTTGCATCAATTTCAGGACATTTAAATGAAAAACAGACAAAAAATCTGCATTTTGTTGCAAATCCCCTGCTTGCAATAACTGCATTGAGTCTGTCTCTCTCCCAGACAGACTTGCAATGCTTTTCTAGATTTAAACTGCAGTCTCTTTAAATTGCTCATTACCTGGGTTTTCTGCCTTTGATATGGTTTGCCCAAGTAATAGGCTTGATCAATACACTTCACATCTACTGAATGACTTGGCCACTTTAAAATTTTCCAAACATGCAGTAAGCGTGTAACCTGTAAATGTGTCACTCCAGAAGGCTGACAGTTCTTTTTTTTATTATAAATTAATTTATCCTAATGCTGCCATATTCCATCTACCAGTCAGCCCATTTTGGGAGCACCTATACATGCCCAAGCCGTGGAACTTCATCCACTATTTTTTAAATTCCATGCATATGACCATCCCGTCATTATTCACACTTTAGCATTTCTAACACTTGAGCCCACGTTTATGACTCTAAAAATCTTGTTCCACGACCTAAATTCCAATATGACCTGTCTGTTCTTCTTGCAGATCAGGGGCTTATTCCTTGCTGCACTGCCTCTCTATATTTCTTGCAAATTCTGCTGCAAATTGTAGTGCTTGACATTTTTACCTCCACGCTCTGGGGCTTAAATGTGATTTCATTAATGGTAATTTTGAATTTTTCCCTTCTCACTCAGAAAAATTCTGCCATCCACTACAATCATCTTGTCTGATGACCTATTCAGGCTGTCCTTGATGCCTCTAGCTGTTTCCTGTTGCTTGAGGATGTTCAAGATTAGCTTGGGAATGCTAAGTCAACATCGGTTGCTGTGTCGCTGATGGCAGAGAGTTTTAATGTTTTCTGGTCTTTGGTTTTCTTGGGTGCTTCTAGTGGATGGGTACAAATGCGGTCTCAAAACACCTTAACCAGCTCTTATGTTTGTCTCGATCAATGCAATATGAAACAGCCGGGCAAGTAAAAAAACCATTTATTCAAAATAAAAGTCATTCATTCACGATATCCATGTAAGATGCGGAGTTGCATTTTAATGCACTGCTTTCACATTAGAAATGCCATTGTGAATAACAAGGACGTTCTGTACTTGTCTCATACTCACATTTTGATATACAGTAAAGTACATGGAGTTATAATAATGGGCTGCTTGTAAATACTCTCAAATGGTAGTGTGGTATGATTAAGCCACAAATACATACAATTTTGAGGTGTGCAAAAAATAAAATGAAATTTTAAACGGTTTGCTGGATATGATGATGGTGTCAAAATCTATTTTTCTCAACAGAATACATATTACAGTATAACCTTTCAAAATATTCTAATCTAAATTGGCTATTAAAATGTTTTTATTTAGTCATATATAATCAGAACAGTACAATTTAAAAAATGTTTATGGAATATATCAGTCTTTATATTTTGTTGTAATCTTTTTTCCATCTTTCCATCCATTCATCCAAATGTAGAGTCTCAATGAGCCTGAAAGGGGAATGAGATAGGGGATGCTCTGGGTCACCGCAGGAGAGGGGACACACACACACACACACACACACACACACACACACACACACACACACACACACACACACACACACACACACACACACGTACGTTTGTATTTCTAACCCTGCGTGAATCTTCCATTCATTTCTATGCATGGGCCTAATCCTAACTGAAAATCTCTTTACCTACTGGAGTTTCTCACTCACGTTGCCAGTCCAAAATGAAAAAAAAAATTCTGACCAAACTGATAAAAATATAACAAACTGTTTACAGACAAAAAATAAGTGTTAAACTGAGGCGTGCCTGTATCTTTCTGCCGCTCGAGTAAGGACAATCAAAATGACAGCTGTAATCAGCCTGGTTGGCAAAGGTGAGCCTTTGCCTGTGGGAGAAGCGCCATTGTTGCCCTAACACCAGGGTGGCTGGAGACCTGTTTTTTGGCACATTTGATTCCACTGACGCAAGTCGTGCCTCAGACAAATAGGCCTCTCCCTGTGCAGGCCCACTACTGTGCTTGGTTGCCACTGAACTAAACCTGTCCTGATGGTCCTCCACACACATTCTAAGCGCCAAGGAGGCACAGCTTGGTGACAAAATTACACCAAGCAAGTGTACCACCATTGTATAATCCACTAAATGCTGTTTTAGGAACCTCTTTGGAAAGCACACAAATCTCAAGAAGTCCACATCCCTAGCAGGAACTCTCACCTGATGGAATTTGCCTTCCATGTCTGACGTGAAGGCAACAGGCTCTTGTCAGAAACTCATTAGCACGCCAACTAGCGAGTTTCTTAAGTCTGGTCCCTGTAAAAGTTACGTGTTCAATGACACTCTTTGGTACCTTGCTGCAAAAACACTAACATGACTTTATGCTTTGTAGGGTGGTAAACTCCATGGTGCAGAACGTAACACACCTTACCTTCGTTTTGTGAACTTCCTCTTGGGGAATCCTTTCAGCACAGCCCATGTCAAGTATCTCATTCATGAGTCTCAGGTAGTTCAGGTAAATACCTTCATCCTTCATGAATTTCCACCATATGTTCCCTGCCCTCTGCATAGCAGGAGAATGGTTATTCTGGAACTTTGCATCCTCTCTTTTTAGAGAAAGGCCAATTCTGTAGTGCCCGTTGATCATCTTCACAGATCTGGACACTAAATCCAGGAACTGCCTATCCTCTATAGACATTTCTAACTTTTCTGCCTGTTGACATTCTCAAAAGTCATATGTAAATTTCCGTTAGATGAGCCGTTCAAGATTCATCACAGAAATCCTATTCGTTCTGACCTGTGTCCAACTGTTGTCTCCCATTGGAATGTCTTCTCTCTGCAAAGGCCCATTAATAGTCCATCCAAGGATGGTGTGGACAGAGTAAGGCCCATTACCTTAACTGTTAGTCAGCTTGCATGGCTTTGCTGCTATTACCAACCCAATACCTGCGTTAATGTGCTTAAGATAAATTCCTTTCATGTATGGCTATCAATTGATGTCCATCTGTTTTGGGAAGTTCTCCTTTTTCACCAGAATTTTCTTTTGGTAAAACACTTCATTCTTTTAGTAAGAACTCCAAGCTTAGCTGTCCTTGCTCCTATTAGCATGCTAAGCTTTGCCTCTTGAGATTTAGCAGTTAAATTTTGTGCCTGTTTTGCAGAAGAGTCCATTTTTATTTTGCAAATCTGCAAAGACTATCAATTCAACAAAAACACTGTAGTTCCGAGTTGGGAATTACTACTCTCCTTTTGGAACGCAAAAATAAACAACAGACCTTACTAGTGAGCTCCTTAGCGATTATCAGTTCCAACAGCAACTGAAGTCTTAATCAAATCAGAGGCTCACTAGTTGTCTTCAGAAAGGAAGACTTTTTCTGACTAATTGTAATGCTGTGGTCTCTGTATCTTTTGAAGTTTCTGACTCACATTGCCTATCCAAAAAAAAAAAAAATTAACACAAAATATTTTATTTAAAAATATCAGTTACTCATTATTTGGCTCTTACACTAACTATGACAACCCTAACCCTTACCCAGTCCTAAACTTAACCATAGGTAACCCAACAAAATACAAGACTTTTGGCTCTTTTGGTTTGTTGATTGCATTTACAGGTTTATAAAATTCAGTTTTCCTTGTGGAGACACGACAAATGTTCTGAGAAGTGTCGAGTTTTTATTACCTCCTCGGCAAATTTTGTCCCCACCACATAATATAAATATGGAACACACACTCACTCGCACCAATTTATCTAAATCACATCTCTCTGGTCTGTGAGAGAAAACCCATATAGACTTCACACATAGTGCCACACCCCAGGAGATGTGAGGCTACAAAAGTATTAAGTATTATGTATTAATCAATATCACCCCGCAGTCTGTAAAAGTACCAATTATCCACAGCCATTGTGCTGTTTCTTATGTCATAGCTATCAAGCAGTATTGCTGAATGCTCTAAAAATTAACTGCATGAAGTAAAATCAGCAAACAAAATAATTTCCAACTGAAAATAGTTGGGTAATTAATAAGTAAAAATATATAATTTGATCAGCAACTTCAATGAAATGCACCACAGTAATGAATCAGAATATGGATGGACCCAACCGCAGAATTTTAGCGTTTTTTTCAAAAATGTCTGAGCAGAGATCATTATGACAATCCACACAAGCGCCCAAATCCAAATTGTTAATTGCAAGACAACGGAACGAAGATGTAAAACCTTTACATTATCAAAATAGCAAAACAAGCAACTGGACCAGGACTACAGTCGATGAAAAGGCCAAAGGACTGAGGGGCTAACTGCCACATTAAGAGATTTATAGAATTCATTAGCTGGCATTAGAAATGTTCAGAGGTTGAGAATCGCTTCCATACGTCACAGATTCAGACTTTTTAGGATAGCAACAAAACCAAAACCACTTATGTGAAAAGCCACTTAAATTGTACCTGAAGTTTACCACTAGTCATGTGACTGACCCTAAGGCCCTCTGGAAGAAGATTGTATTGTCTGATAACACAAAAGCTGAGCTATTTTCCCTGAAAGCTAAGCGATGTTTGGAGCAGACCAAACACAACGCATAATCCAGTTCCTTTTTTTTTTAACCTGACGAGTCTGGGAAGCCTGCTGCCATCAAGGACAACCTAATCAATTACAGGAAAATCTCAGGCCAGATTCAGTCAACAAGAGATGTGCAAGTAGGGCAAAGATTCATGTTACATGAGGACAATGACCTAAAATCCATGAAAGGACTACAAGGGAATGCCTCTAAAAGAAGAAGGACAGTATTTTGTAATGGCCCAGTCAAAGCCTGGACTTAAATCCCCCTGAAAATCTATGGTATGACCTGAAAACTGCTTTCCAAGAACATCTGGCAGAATTTAAGCTAACTAGCATCCATCCATCCATCCATCCATCCATCCATCCATCCATCCATCCATCCAGTCTTTTATCTTGAAAAGGATCACAGGGAAATTCAAAATGTGCAAATATCATGCTGAGCTGCCTACAGAAAGCACGTATATTTGCTGCCAAAGACCTATCTATAAAGTATTGACTCATTAGAGAGAAAAAAGTAAAAAAGAAATCTGGTCTTTGATTTCTTGAGAAAGAAAAATGATTGAATAAGCACTGTGGCCATTCACCTCCGTGGCCAGGCATTCCAATCCCACACTTGATTCTATGTATTGGAGTTCAGATGCTCTTCCTCTGTTTGTGTGCATTTCCTCTGCGTAGTCTTGTTGCTGTGGGAACCCCAGGATTTCAACTGCACATTTACAGCATACAAGTTTGACTCCTTTCTCCTGTTTTCTGTATTTTTTCTCTGTTCTGATTTCCATTGTAAGTTTTTATGTACATTACCATTAAATCGTTTTCAAGCCCATTTGATCAACTATGTTAGAAAGTTAAAATTAACTAAACTTGCTTGAATGAAATGTTAATTGTGTTAATAATTAATAGCAAAAGCTCAACATTCTTTATTGTAAAGAACAAAAATGAAGAATATATATATATAATGTGTGTGTGTGTGTCTTACACAGTAGCCTAAATTTGCTACATGACTGGTTTGTATAACTGTTCTAACTTATCATACATGTTACCCTAACTGCAATGAAAACAGCAAGATGGAAAACCTGTATCTTTAGTGAAAATGCACAAACTAAAAGGAAAAAAGGACATTGTCATTATACATTTTCTCTTTCCCATTTCCCCTGGTTGATAATCTTTATTAGTCATTTTTGAGGTCAAACTGGCCGTGTGACAGTGAGGTCGAATCCATTGAAGCTTTCTAACGGTTCTTCATAGCAGCAGCGATTTTAGGAGGGTCTCTGATAGATCGTAGCTGGCTGCACAGTCATGTTTGTTTATCACACCAAACAAATGCAAGCAGGCTAAGGGGAGAGCCATAGCTGGAGCTTATTACATTCTGCAGCATGTTAAAATCTTATTAATAACCTAAACTTGTTTTGTTTTGTTTGAGCGCATGACAACCCATGACATATAGCACTTATGGCTGTGAGACAGCAGGAAATGGTAAAAATCATGTCTCGTAGATAAAACGTGAGACATGGCATGTATGAATTATGATTATTATGTAGAATTTTAGTAGTTTAGCCCCATATGCACCATATCTACAATAAATGAGGAGGGAAGTTATCTTTATTCTGGAAGGAACTGTCCTGTTTTATATGGCTGCATGTTTTATAGGGCTAATGATTTAATGCTTCTTGAATCAATAAGCTAGTTTCATTAGGCAGATAGTTTGAGCATAAAGCCTACTGATAATTTCAGCTCAAAGCTGTTTTTTCTCTCCACTGATGAGAAGAAAAAGTCCATGATTGATGGAAATTAGGAGTATAATTAAGGGGTTAGTATTGATTACTGTGTTTTTTGAGGGGTGAGGGCCTTCATGTAATCAGAGAATTCAACCTCTTGTCTGAAAATTTACAGAAAATAAGAACAGAAATGCTGAAATTCATTGACCTCACAAACAGAGTGTCATACTGAACATTTCTTTGGAACAGTTAACGCACTCTATTTGCAAGACCAGTTAATTTGGTGATAGCCAGCCACCCAGCTCATTGCCTCTTCACTCTCCTACCCTCTGGGAAGCATCACTGGTGCATCTCCACCCACACCAGCCATTTCAAGGACAGCTTTTGTCTACAGGCCATCAGGCTACTGAACAATCGATGACCTATGCCCTCTGCCTCTCAACTGCACAGAACTTTCAGTCATTGCATTAATTGCACGATTGTTCACTACTGCACTTTATACTCACTGGTTAAACACACTTTTTGTTATTGGCTGTTGTTTGTAATTTTGCACTGCCCTGTCTTGTCCACTACCTTATGGACCCCCCATTACCCTGCCGTGTATGTTGCACTGTATTCCTTCTATTTATTGTAACTCTATACTATGTTTTTGCCCGCAATCCCCTGTCCCCTCCCCTGCAACTCTGGCATAAGATTTTCACTGTGCTCTCCAGAACACAACAATAAATCTTGACTTGACTTGAATTTCGGATATGAATCACATTCTTATCACATATACAGTGCCATGCCCACAACCAGCCAGCCAGCCGTACCCAGTCTGCTCTCGCTCTGCACCCCCCAGAGCACTGAACCTGTGGCTCAGCTGTTACCAGCTACGTAAGCTCTGTTATGTAGTGAGGTGTTTTGTTTTCCAAGCCATACTGCATGAGTGTGATTTCCTTATCTCATTGTCTTATCCCATGCATGACCTTTTGCTTTCTTTACCAGCTTCTGCATTCCCATATTCTGCTTGTTGGCCCTGATTCAGATTCGGAAACCTATGCGGATTGACATGATGCTTTGCCCCTTTTGTGTCACGATGGTGTTGGAATAGGGGTCCAAGCATGGATACAGATCACTCAGGAAACCAGCAGTGCAGGGAAACAAGGGTTACTGGGACAGGAAACCATAGACATGGGAAACCGGGGACAGAGGAACAATGACTAAACAAGAAGGAGTAGGAGCACCGGGGATGAGTAAGGCAGCAATTAGAGAAATTGTGCAGGAGATAAGTGGTCATCAAAAGGGCACCCTCTGGTGGCACTCAGGTGCAGTGCAACAGGACCCCCTCCTCTACAACTGGCTCCCAGAAAGGCGAGGCTTGTCAGGGTGGTCCTGGTGGAAGTCGTCGATGAGCAACTGGTCCAAGATGTGGTGAGGCTGGACCCACAAGTGATCTGCCACACTGTAGCCGTCACAGTCCACCAAATTCTGGAACCCATGACCTTAGCATCGGCGGTCGACAATGAAACTGATGGTGTGTGCTGAAGCGCCACTGATGATGCAGGGAGGAGGCAGCATGGGGTCAGGAGGGTTCAGGGTTCCACACACAACGGGACCGAGATGGGACACGTGGAATGTCAGATGGACCCGGAAAGTCGGGGAAGGGCCGGACGTTGGGTCAGTGGGTTAATTGATACAGAGAGTTAGGATTAGGGTTAAGGTTTAGGGGTCAGGAGACTGGCAACAACACTGCAATTACATGTGGAGTGCCTGTAGAAATTAGCAAAGCCTAGGAAATACTGTAATTGCTGCACAAAGGTCAGCTGACAACACTATCTGACAGCTGAGACTTTAGCTGGATGGAAATGCCCCCGGGGATGATAACATAGCCTAGGAAAGAGATGGATGAGGTATGGAATGAATACTTCTATAGTTTGCAGAAAAGACCGTGTTGGAAAAGGCACTGCAAGTCTAAACAGGAATGCCGAACATGATCAGTGAGGGAGTGAGAGAAAACTATAACGTCATCCAGGTAAACATAAACAAACCAGTTTATGTAGTCAAGGAGCATGTCATTAACGTAATTTTGGAACATGGCTGGACTGTTTGAAAGCCCAAAAGGCATAACTAAATATTCCTAATGACCTATAGGAGTGATAAACTCAGTCTTCCATTCATCCCGCTGTCATATGCACATGAGATTAATCCTCTGTAGTCAATGCAGGATCGAAGGCCACTGTTCTTCTTCCTGACAAAGATAAAACCCGCAGCAGTGAGATACATGGACGGGCGGTTGTGGTCGTGATGACGATCTTCCACAATGTCCTCATCCAGGGCTGCCTGTTCAAGATTTGATGGAGAGTATAGGCGTCAGAAAACAAGCAAATATTCAATAACACAGAGTAATTCACAGGGGCATCCAAATCACAAACAGAAAGAGTAGTCCAAGGACATTCCAGAATTCAAAAGCCAGAGGAACAAACAACACAACCAAAATCTAGAAAATGCAGAGGCAAGAATCCAGAAGAGAAACCAGGGGCCGTAGACCACAATCAGAACTAGGGGAAACAAGCATTCAGAACAATGAAAATACTCAACACCTCACAATGATGCAGGGAAGACCACGGTAATCAAAGGTTAGTTAATTGCACATAGCTGGGTTCAATATTCAGGGGATGAGGAATGAAGGATGCAGGGTGTGGCTGGCTTGGCATGGGGCATGACATTGAGCTCGTAGTTTGCATTACAGATAATGAATTACTAGTTAATGAAAGTATTTATTTATGTAAAATACAATAGATGGAGGCACACCCTAGGAAAGAAAAGGCAGAGAGATTTGTCCGCGTACTTCTGTTTCTCTAATCTCAGACTAAAGTGAAGCACTGCCTAACACAGTATGTAATATGTGCCATGTCTGAAATTATTTTTCTCAGATTTTCTTTGTGAAAAATCCTCTAAGAAATCTCACACAAGGCTCGGTTAGATCTAAAAATACATCTCTGAAGAATCTTGGACTGTGACTTTATCTAGACTCCGAGTAGACATCTTTATCTAAATTCTTTTGGACTTCTTGAAACACGATTACTATTACATTTCATCTGCTCCTCCTCCTGACCTCCCACTGGCTGTATATAATGTAGTGTAGAAATTTACTTATTTCTCATGCGAGTTACTCAGTCCTTATGAATCTGTATGTTGTTTACTACTTTAAAGGCATTTGCCAGCACAAATAATGAAGGCAGCAGTGTGTCTAAATTAAAAAAGAGGTTATCTAATTCTGGTAAAATTTCCAGCGAGGGTGTCTGTCATTGTTAAAATGAAAAACAGTTTTAATATTTTAGAACTTTTCGTAATTTTTAATAATGCAAAAGCTTAATTTATGTACGTTTGTACTGCTTGCAAAAACAGATTTACAAGTAAATGGTAATTGAACTAATATATCATTTGCATCCATATTCTCAGACATAAAATTAACATGTGAACGTAAATAATTTGTTATCCAATTATAAACGACAGGACAAAAAGCTTTATCAAGCTATACAAACTTGATTTTGGCAAACCATGACTACATGATTTGAAGTTCAGCTGTCAGCTTGCATAGTCCATGCACTGATTTACTTTTGAGGACTATTTGTGAAGTTATCATAATATACACTTTGTTGTTTAGTCACGCAGTCGTGTCTGACTCTTCGCGACTCCATGGACCACAGCATGCCAGGCCGCCCTGTCCTCCACCGCCTCTCGAAGCCTGCCCAAACTC
>JAACJT020001031.1:0-16768 GCA_009936485.2 Gymnarchus niloticus | reverse complement strand
GAGGCTGAATCTCCTTTGAACGTTCCCTGTTGTGTGAGCTGTTTGAAGGTGGAGCAATGGCTTGCCAGTTAATGGTAGCAATGAAGGTGGAGTGTGGTGACTGCATGGAAGGCTTTGTTGGCTGGACTGTAAAGGTGAGGCTAGCCTTAACTAGTGATGCTCTGTGTGGGGGGGAGAAAAAGTATCCAAGCTTGAGGTTGGATCATAGTGTAGGGGAGTGTTGGTGGTGCTGCTGTTCTGTGGTGTAAAGTGGAGCTGTGGTCCGTTCCTTCCTTTGTGAAGAGTACTTGTTAAAAGGGGCCCTGTCGATAGTGTGGTCTATCGGTTTATTTTTGTGGGCCTGTGTAATGGAGCAAATGTCTGGTCAGTGACTTTAATATTGAATACATAACAGATGCCTGTTACTGTTTTAATTGTGATGTATCACAGGTGCCTGTGACAGATGTGGCTATTTTCCCCCACTGAATTTGAAGTAAAGGGTGGCCAACTGTGGAGTGTTTATTTAAATTGAGGGGGAATACCACAACTTCCTGGGAGCTGGCTTCACTTTAAAGCTGAAGGCTAGGGGCTTCTGGGGGATGTGGTTGGGGAGGACTAATTAGACAGCTAAAACTCAATGCAAGTTGTGTATTTAGAATTATTGGGATTTTAAGCTGACTACTTAAATTGATAGGTATTTAAATTTGCATTAGGGTATGTGATGTTTTGTGATTGACCCTTAATGTGGTAGCCTTTGAGTGAGGCTGATTGGCTGCCTAATTAAGGCAGAACCCTCAGAGGGGAAGCACTAGTTACCTGCTGTGACGGTGCATCTGTTTGAAGTGTAGCTTAATTTTGTGGAGGTTGCTTTTATGGTGTATGGTCACTGGATTAGGAAGAAATCTTTGGCATCACTGCCTTTTGGTGGACTTCAGTTGGCTGTTTCCTCACAGCCTGGGGAAACGGCTTGGCCATAGCAGCTGTGTGCTGTATGTCAATGGAGTTGTGTGGCAAGTAGGCTGTGGTTGTAGTGAATGGTTTGCTTGCTTTGTAGATGGAGGGGAGTATGAGGATGTGTAATGGGCTTGTGGGTGTAACTGGTTTCCTGTTTGGCTGTATGGTGTAGAAATGAGCTTGAGGTTTGGATTGTCACTTTAAACGCAATGGGTTGGTGGAAAGTGCCTAGGCAGTATGCAATACCTTCAAATTGAAGGTGTGAAGTTGGCTGAGACTTGAATGTTGATGGTATTGGCAAAAAGGCAAGTTTGAGCTTGTGTTGACGCATTCATGCCGTCATGTTTGTGCTTTGCTTGGCCCTTTAAGGGTGTGGTGAGTTGAATTCAAAGGTGTATGGCTTAAATGTAGGCATTTCTATGATGAGTGAGGCACCTGAGGTTTGGTGGCTGAGAAGTGGGGATGTGGCATTGACAGCATTTGAATACCTGAACACTTGGTTGTGTCCAACAGCTGTAGAGTATGCTATGTTGATGCAACCTTGGGTAGTTGCTGGGTGGGGATCAGTGGCATTGTCTTTGGTTTCAAGAACTGGTTGTGGATACTGGTTTGTCCATTATACTTGGACAACCAAATTGCAGTTATTGCAATTGTGGTGCTACTTGTCTGTTGCCCACCGTGCTCCCCCTTTCTGGGTTTAATCCCCCGGTCTACTTTTGTTTCAGGGGGTAGGTAAATTTTTCTGACGCTACGTTTGGCTCAAGAGTCTTGTCCTACAGAGTGTTGCAGGTGAGGAATGGGGTTCTGGCAGCAGTGTGGGTGTGACTAGGTATAGGGTTACCACATTTAGTGGCTTGGATGTTGGGTAGCTAGTCACTCCCTGCTTCCTCTATATGCTGAGGTAGAGGTGGTTGGGTGACTTGGGTGCTGTCACTCCTGCTTCACATGTTGTGGTGTATTTGAGTGCTGTCAGTGAGTCCTCATGTGTTTATTCTGGGGCTATTGGTGTGTTGCAAGAATTCCATGGTAAACTGCTGCTCTGCTCATGTGTCCTCTCTCCCCCACCCTCTCTGCAGGTGTGCTCCTTTCAGAGGTTGATTGGAGATTGCTGTATTGTGTACTGGCCTATGTCCTGACCTGTCCATCCTGAGTGACCTGGTGCCTTCTGAGCCATGATCCTGACTGGCAGACTGAATCCTCCAATAATCCTGTTTGAAAAATGAAGTTGTGGTGGTGGTCAGGAGGATGGGCTTCTGGGTTGAGTGTCTGCTCCTGGGGTTTGTTCCTGCAGAGTTGTGCCCCCCCCATTTGTCTATTGCTGGCTTGATGGACAATATTACTGTCCCATACTACAAGTAGTTTGGGAAGCATTAGCCTTTGTGTTGGTGGGACTGGCCTCTGCAAAGGAAGAGGCCAATGTGTTTTATTATGGTGGGTGTTGCCCTGTGAATGTGTGGTGCTGTTTTGTAGTTTTTCTGTGGTGAGGTGTTTTTGTTCCAGTGTGCCTCCTGTCTACCATTGGTGTAGCCTGCCTCCATGATGTATCCCACATCTTCCCTGTGTCTACAGTTCATCTCTTGTGGCATCCAAGTATCCAGCAGCTGTGCTTGTGGTACTTTGTGGCTTTTTTCTGGTTTGTTCTGGCGGTTTTGTATTTAGGCCTCTAGGTACTATTAAGGTCTTGGCCTGTGTAAATTAGGGAGGGAGGTGTCTCGTTATAGGCATGGTAGTTTTGGCCTGTCAGTCCTGATTCATAATGGTTTGTAGTTGTCAGCTTTATGTATAAAGCTGACTACCCATTTGTGTGGTCCCCCACCCCTTTGTGTTCCTTGTACTTAATCCCCACTTAAGCCATACTAGGGCTAGTATGATTTAGGCCCATGAATGTGTAGTTGTATAATGTGGGCATGGTGGCAGGCTGCATTTCCCATGTAGGTATGGGTGGGGGCCAGGGTAAATGTTAGCCATAAGGGTGTGTGGAATGGGATTGGATGTGAGATTTGAAACTGAGCCAGTGGGTAGCTGATCATTAGTTAGAATGCGTTGTGGTGTTCAGTATTGTATGGTAGCTTTAATGAACATTGTTATGATGTGCTGTGTGGCCCCTGGTCCCCAGAGTAAGGCAATGGTGAGTGGCAAGAAATGTCAAGACGGCAGACTGAAGGTGGTAGTGTATTGTCCTCTGGCTGATTGTGGGCTGGACAAATTGATGAATACAAACATGCATTAATGTTGTACAAGAGGGTATTGGAGGATGCAGTACAGTGAGCAGGTTTGCTGGCTCAGGAGACAGCTAAACTGGAGGAGTTGTGTTGCTATGGTCATGTATGTGGTTTCCTTGTGTCCCTGCAGGTGTGGTGGCCTACTGGTGCTTGGAGTGCCATGTGGTGTTGGTACCTAGTGGCTGGTAGCCACCATAGAGGATGATGGTTCCTCCTCCGGTGTCAGCATAGCTTAGGGTGGGGGGAGGAGGAGGAGGAGGACCCTGGGATTATGTAGGATGCGCTAGTTTTGGTGAATGTGTTATGAGCTACAGAAGGTGGTGTGAATGGGGTCCCTGAGGTTTTGTAGAGGGTGTCTAAGTCAGGTTGAGTATTTGGCCAAGTGGAGGGATATTGGGGGGGGCACTGTCAGACTGAGTCCTTGTGGAAGTGTATGCTTGAATATCAGGTGCCCTGTGGCTGGGTGTTGTCCTTTGACCAGGCCATAATGAGCTTTGTGGAGCGGTAATTTTGGTTTGGGGGCCTGGTGTAATGTAGTGTGGGTTGGACACAAGCAGTGTTCATTGGGGTGGCTTTTCTTGCTGATCCACAGGTGGGACAGGAGATGGTAGTCATTGGTGTTTCAAGTACTGTTAGGTGTGTAACAGGTAAGTCAGTTCAATTCATCCTCAAACCTGCACACAGCTTGTTGGATAACCAAGTGTGGGTAAGGGGGTGTCTGCAGCTCTCCCTGTTTGTCATGGCCTTGTTGATGCTGTAGTTTAGGGAGGGAATGGTAGGTGGTAGAGTAGCTGTGTGTCTGTCAGGGTGGAGGAGCAGGTAAGGATTTTAGCCTCTAATGTCACTGGTCAGGGTAGTCCTATTAAAGGGTCCATTCACTGTGGCGAAATGGCAGTCTTTGGGGGTCAGACGTGATGTTGGGCACCGTAGTTCACCGTCAACATGTTGGTGTGGTGTAGTGTGGGTGATGTGGCTTGGTTGATGTCTCAGCTTAAGCATTTGGTAGTGCATTTGGTATGGTAAGTATGGTGGCGAGGTTCAATGTGCCTTTCCAGGGTGACTAATTGCCAGTAGCTGTACATCCTGACTGGTAGCAGAGGGAAGCTATTGATCTCAGGACCTGGGGTGTCTATCCCAGGACTTGTGCTTTCCACTAGGTGATAGGCTGCATGTATACATGCTGTTATCCTCAGCCTATTGAGGTGCATTGACCTCCTGTGTCAAATGTGATGCCCCTGGGGTAGGATGTGACAGATGACAATGCAGTATATTAATGCAAATTCATTGCCTTGAATCAAAGTTACTGACTGAGGTTTAAGTGACTCTCTTGTATCCCACACTTTCACAGCTACTATTTTCAAGTAGCTCCAGCCAAATTGGCACTAGTTCTCTAAGCTTTGGAAACTAGTGCAGAATATACTCTGCCACCATTAGTGTTGGAATAAGTAGACTAAAAGTATAGTATGCACTACAAGTTTGAGTTGTCCTCCACATTAGATGTAGCCTTAAGTTTTTGGTAACTCAAGTGAGATTCTGCTTAGCATTAGCACCAGACCTTGAACATCACCTTGGCATAGGTGACAAGGTTTGCTGTTTTCATCTGGGGAAATTGTGGGAAAACGAAATTGCCCTAAGAGCACTCCCATTTGGGTGAGGGCTAAAGTTCTCCAGACTTGAAGGCTAGGTGCCGATGGTTAGGATACTGACAACTGCAGTTGCCAGTATGTTTTTGAAAGAGTCGTGTTTCTGCCAAACTTTGATTCATGGATAATCTGCATTCAAAATGTGAAGTCTCTGCTTGCTGTGGAGACTGGGTTGAGGTATCACAGCTGAAGATGAGTGGGTTTGTTTTCACAGGCCATTGTCTTCTTCCCCCCCCAATATGAAATGAAGCATGCTTCTGGACCTCAGCACCTTCTATTGGCCTCCAATAGGTTTATGGGCCACAGTCATTAAAAGTAGATCCTGGGGAGTGTAAGTATGCCTAACAGGATACCAATGAGTGATGAATGATGCTCCTGGCCAGAAGGATGCACATTACAGAATGTAATCAATTTTCCCCACACCTCCTTTCTTTGAACTGTTTGCACTGTTTTTGTGCACAAAATGTTAAGTTTGTGGTTCCTTATGACTTGCTACAGTAAATGGGTTCTGGGGTAAAGTGTCCAGTGTCTTGGAACAGAAGATGTGTAAAAGATGCAGGGTATGACAATCTGTTAGTGTGCAATTCTATTAAACTCTGCATCAACCTGAGAAGGACAGTGGGGAAAATAGCATGTGAGAATGGCACACTTGATAGATAGTGAGAACTCCTTTAATCACACTTGCCTTGTGTTCTGTAAAAGGTGCTGGCCGTTGCTCCCTTATTGTGTGCCCATCCAGGTGTTTTCTTTCCCGTGTTGTCCACTAGCACTTCCATGTTCCAGCCAGCTATTCAGTGGAATATTGGCAAGATAACTTGCCTCAGATCTTGATGTTTGGTCCCTCAGGAAATCACTTCCCTCTTCTCCCACCATTCATGACCAGACCTTGCTTTTCTCAAATTACCCATTTTAAATTTGAGGCTATTTCTCCCACCCCAACCTGTTGGGGGAATCCCTGCTCCTTTGGACAAGGATGGTTATGGACAGGTGCCTTGGCAAACGTCATTGGTTGGATAAGCTTTAAATATTGATTCTATTTTTGTGGGACTTTTTCATATCTCTGGGTATGTCCCGTCTGTAAGATGGTGTGGGTTTGCTTGGTGGAGTCTGTATTCAATAGAAAATACTGGGGTGTCAAAAGTGTTTGGCTACTGGCATGTAGGCTCACTAGTTGAAGTAGACATTTTCTGAATTCTGAAATGACAGGCGTGGAGGAATGATTTGTTGGCTAGATGGTTGCTTGAAGGATGTCAATCAAGTGTGGTGAATAATCTTCAGTGTTGCTTTTTTTTTTCCTTCAAATCAGCCATGTCTTCCAAATTACATGGCATTCTGGGTTGTCATAGTGAAGTTGAGATCTAGGGCCAATTTTTCTTCAGATTGCTCTTCAACACTGGTTCTCTTACCAGAAAAAGCATGCAAGTTCTTTCATCATAAGTTGGTAATGTGGGTAAATGACTAAAAACAAGTTTCACTCTGACCATATAGGCTGACAAAGGGAATAAATCATTCCATTTGGATAATGGTCACTAAAGTGTCTTCCATTGCTGCAAAGCTTGTATGCTCTTGATACCATGAGGCTGTGATTTTGCAAACACTACTTTGCCTGATCTGTCTGGAGTCCAGAGCATGAACCTCCAGAAAGAACCATGCCTTCAGAATACTTGATCAGTCTTAATCCCATGAATAAAGTCACAGGGATGGTGCTTTTGTCCTAATGTCTAGAAAGAGTGGGATCCTGTTTAATCTCCATCCAACTGCTGGTCATCTCTAGTTTCCTGATTTGAAAAACCTGACTTGACATCCTTTATTTTTTCTTGGCCATATAGAACGTGCAAATGTGGCCTGCTGGAAAGCTGTCAAGGAAGCAGCCAAGGTGAGCTGTGACGTGGTGCCTACCTGTTGTATGTCCATGCCTTGTTCCTCAAGAGAGACAGGGACCTTAATGAGGTCTGAGTGTCACTTTGGCCATGTTCAGAATGGTGGTTTTACAGAAAATGGCAGTCTATAGAGTGGAGTGATGGCTTTTTTTTTTTTGAGGTTACAAGTGATCAATATAGAAGGCAATTGCAATGTGGAACTCTTCCTCATTCAAAAGTGGATCTGTGTGTGAGTGAGATCCCTGCTTCACACTTGTTTCTATGGCCAGAGTCTTATCCAAAGTATCACTACGTAGCATTGCTTGGAGTATGTTTGGTATCGGCACATGTGGTTTGCCTGTTATACTCAAGTGACATAAGAATAGATTTTCCTGTGAGAATTTGCTATTTTGTTAGCTGGAGGTAAAGAGCCCTCTTGCATTAGAGCAAGACACTTCCATTGGGGTGAGTTTTAAATGTAGGCAGTGTTTAGAGGGCTTTTAAATTAGTATAAGACAAGCCAGCTTCATATGCTGTCCCAGTCAGTGTTAAGTGGTCAATTTCTTGCACTTTTTTAGGAACAAAGCAGCCGTATGAACTGCAAATCCTGTAAAGTGTCTGGGTGCCTGGAACTGAGTCTGTATTCAACCTCCAACACAAGTCCCTAGTGAAGAGGATGACAGCTTTGGGATGTGTTGCATGCTATGCTCCTTGGATGTTGAATAAACATTGGTTTGGAATGTGTACTTTTGATATGGGCAACTGATTTTGCTGCAGGTTTAGATGTTTGAAAGTGGGTGGAAAAACTTGGCTTGTGTGTGTGATGTTAGAAGAATATGTTGTGTGCACACTCCTGGTGTGGGACTGGAAATGTTTGACTAGAGGGAGTGTTGGAGCTCTAACTTCACTAAGTTGGTGAAGTTGTTGCTGTAGGAATGGTGATAAATGGGTAATAAGAGCATAATGATGTTGAGTTATACAGGGCTCCTAGATTTTGACTGGAGCCCTGTATATGATGTCAACCTTCCCCTCTGTACTGTCTGCATAATGTGTGCTATGCTTCAATCATGTTTGTGTAACTACACAATGCCTAGCCCCTTTGAAGGGGGGGGAGGTTATGCACAATTAGTTTCCTGCTTATTTGGAGTCCCCACCACCTCAGTGTCAAGTTGAGTGGGAGAGTTTAAATGTTTGTCTTGAGGCTTGGTGGGAAGGGAGAGAGCTAACTTCTGTCAAAGAGCATCCATGTGACAAATGTGGAACAAGGAGACAGGACCCCCAAAGTATGTTGGAAGCTGGCTGAACTGCATAACAGGCCCCTGTTAAGTATACTTTTTGGCTGTCATTACTGCAAGTGTCAAATGACTATGCAGATGAGGTAGTGTGGCAGTCATGAGCACCTTGACTCCTTGCAAGAATGAGATTTGTTCCTAAGGGCAGAGGCATTTGCCCTGTGGGAACATGAAGCATACTTGCCTCCCATAGGGAGTCTATGGTTCCACTCTCTGCCTTGTAGTGGCTATGAGGGCACTTGCTTCAAGATCACTGGTCTTTGTAAGGGGCAGACCTGTACTTCCAAGGGATTGGTGCTGGGTCAGAGGCTTTGTCACTTTTCTGAATGCATTTTGGCAACAGGGCTCTTTCCTGGGACTAATATCAGATTGAGCTTAGTTTTGCACAAAGGCCTTTATTGTAATCCTGAATGGCTCAAGCATTTACTCCTAAAGGCACTGTCTGACTAGTTGTGAGCCAGAATTGGTACATCCAGCTAGGGCTCTAAATTCTCATAGTTCAATTCATGTCAGCTAGTCAATCTAGAAGGTACGATGTACCAAATGAGCCCTGGGAGCAAACACTGCGCCATCTCACAAAGTGGGATCATTGGTGGCTTTGTGGGTGTTTGGTAGAGGTCTTTTTTTTTTTTTCCCCCCCCCCTTTCTAGAATGGTGCACCAGAGAGGAAAAGTGCTTACAAATTGACATCACTATCCTACACCAGTTGGTGGCATCATCCATACTACAAAAGCCACCAGAGTTAATCTCAGGAACAAATTCTATGAAGCTACATGACCATCTTGATCACTGGTTTGGGGAGTTGTTTCCATGGCCAGACTGATGAGTTTGTTGTTTCACTGATTTAATTGTGCCCTTAGTGCAAAAAGCTACACTAGGTGGCAGAAGAAAATAGCTGTGGAAATTGAGGTGAATGATAAGCCAGTGGTACATAACTTACCAGTAAAGGTGTTTCTGTAATGACAACAAGCAGCTCTGCCCACACTACTTGACTGTTTTCTCACCCAGTTGTATACATGGTTATACCTGAACCATTTCTGACTACAAGAGGGCAATTCAGCTTTTTTAATGAAGCTTTGAGAGGTTAAATTAGCAACCCAGCCACTGGGAATGCACAGCCCAGTGTGTTCCTTAGTGCAGGTCCCAAGCCCCCATAAATGGGGAGGGTTACGTCAGGAAGGGCATCCGCTGGAAAATTTTTCACCAAAGATGACGACACACATTTCCATAGCGGATCGGCCAATGACGACCGCCACGGTTAGCCAACAGGGTGCCGTTAGCCGAAGGAGACGGGAAAGGTGTGCCTAGAAGACTGACGGTCCGCTGTGGTGACCCCTGACGGGAGCAGCTGAAAGAGAATGAACAAGAAACACTGTCACCAAGCGCTTTACATAGTCCCTGGGCCTAAACCAGTGTCCTTGGGAGGAACCAGACAAGAGGGAAGCCCATCCTCCTTGGGACTAATTAATTAGAACAATGTTGTAACAGTCAGGAGGACAACAGGGTATTGGAAGATGCAGTCCAGTGATCAGAGCACGTTGGGTGGTTCAGAAGGTGTGGTAGGCCAGTAGACAATAAGGGGATCTCAAACCTCCGAAACGAGCCCCCATAGAACTATAGAGATGGCGGCAGCATAACTGAGGGAGACACTAATGGGGACACAGGCATGAGGAATCCTTGTACGCCAGCAACACACAGTACATGCAAAGCAGGAGTGATGGCACTGACAAAACAGCTCATCCAAAGTCAATGGCACTCATCCCCACCCACCGCTACACCACAGCCTACAGTTGGGGGGGGTGATCAAGCTTAGGCTTCTTAAGAGCACACTTGACAACAGCTACTTTTAGTACATATCCAAGACTTAGTAAACTTATCACTAAGTTACTACCGATTGCTCCATCTCTCTCTTTACCAAGCCTTGCAGGAATAGGCCCCAACATGCAGCTCACCATTTTGGAGAAGGATGTTTGGTTCAGATTCTCCTATAGAAGCAAAAGAATCCAACATTACTGCATTACTCTTATCCACTACAGGGGGACCGAGCAGATTCTGGAGGCAATCTGTGGCACTACTTTGGATTATCTTCCTGATGTTATTTTACCAAGGAAGAATGCCAAAGTCATTGCTTGTGGGGTTTCTGTTTTTGGAGATTGCAACCTGTCTGTGGGTATAGGATACACCAGAATGAGTCCTAATTAGTTTAGGCACGGAATCAAACAAGAACGTACCGTTACTTTTGTTGTCGTCTGTCAGCCGGGAGAGAGATGTGGATCTAGCTGGGATTGGGGCTCGTTTGTACTTTAAAACATTCTTTGTGTGCAATTTTTGAAAATCTCCAACGGACTACCATTTATGCTCCAGTTTCCTTGAAGCGTTTTCAGGTTCACGGGTATAGTCAGTATACCAAGAAGCACATTTCTTTAAGCACTTTCTTCCCACGAGGAGGAACTAAGTCAAGACTGCTACAAAAAGTGAGTGATCAATATAAATTTCATTTATCTATACCTGTTCAAGCTCAGATTCGTTTGTGGACTTACCAGTCTGGGAGAACGCCAGGGGAAGCCCATTAACGATAGCGACTGCGGCTGAGACAGTAATGCGGCGACTAACGCTTGCTTTGGAGACGCGCAGACTAGCAGATCTCTGGAATATTCCAAATGTTAGTAGAGAGCGATCTGAGACTGCACGATTTAGAGGGAGAATAGACACGTGCTCCACAGGGATACCGTGGCTGAGAATCAAGTCTAGAGTGTGCTTACCTGAGGGAGTAGGCCCTACTACATTCTGCACAACACCAACAGATTTAAGCAGAGAGGCAAATGCCATAGTGCAAGGATCACAGTCATTTTCCATGTGGATATTAAAATCCCCAACAATTACAGCTTTGGCTGTACTAACAACTACATCAGACAGGAAGTCAGAAAACTGTTTAAACAAAACTGCTAGACGACCCAGGTGGTCAATAACTGACAAGTGACAGTGGGGAGTTAGGAGCACGGGGGTTGATGACAGGAGGGGACACTCATTTAGCGCCAAGCAGTCATCTCGATTGAGCCAAGTTTCCACCAACGAGAGCATACCGAGACGAGAGTCGGTTAGGTTATCGTTTATAAGCGATGCCTTGGGGGTCAAAGGCCTCACATCCCCCAGCCCCAACTTCAGTCTGACCTCACAGGGTCTTTGTGACGACGGTTCTAACTTAATAACCTGATAAATATCAAAGCAGATGTTGTGGAGTAGTCCTCGACAATGTGACGAACCTCAGGTGACAACTCCAAGCACATAGACGGTCGGCGAAGCCCGCTCCGCGGCTTTGACTTGGCTCCGATTAGTCAAGATTTTCCATCGAGACCATTAGCTATGCTTTTCGACGAGAGTCGCACCTGGCCACGTACGATGGATTCCCTCTCTGACAGTCCACACTTGCCTGAAAAAGTCCACCAGATAAAGCACCACAATTTGTTGGGCACCATTCTGACAGATAATGCAGTGACAATAACTTGTCAATTTTATCGTCGCCACATCTAGCGGGATTTGGCCCAGAGCACGTTACCGACAGACGCGTTTCATGAGCGTGCAGGTCAATGACAAGGCTAACAGACCAATTTTTAAAGACAAAAGTTCAAAGAACTACAATAGAAAACACGGTGTACATAAATTCATATTATTAAAACAGAAATTTCAAAATTGATTTTATCCAGATGAACTGGACATAGCCTTTAAAAATGTTATGTGGCAAGACCAAGATTTCTAAGTTCCATCCTAAAGATGTTAAAGGAATACAATTCATTTCCCTAAAAGATGAAAACCAGATCTTAAAATTACTGAACTACAACTCTCTTGCAACGCTCCTCTGCTGAGGATGGACTCCTTCTCTCACCTCTCTGGGGTAGAGGACACTGGTGGATTAAAATCCTCATTCAGAGGTCTACCACAGCTTGACCTGAATTTTCTGGCTGCTCTTGTGCTAAATCTACAGCAACCAAATCTGGCTGAATATCCTCTATAGGTGGCAGTGCGAGGTCTAACAGCATTTGCCTTCTCTTTCCCTGTGAGCAGCGGATGCAGCCCATGTGTTTATTTCTCTTTCTGGTAGCTCACTAGACTTCCTTCTCTGGTATCTGAAACAGTAACATTACTTTGTAGATTAATGGCATGATGTTATGTCGTATTTTTGTTAATATTTTTCATTAACAAGAATACATTGCCCTCAGGTAATAAAATAACTACACAAGCAATATGTACTTTGTTACTTCATGGTTTTCATTAACATTTTTTAAACAACTACACTCCTAGCAAGGTACTCTGCTCTTGCTACAGGGGCAGGGAAAAGGTAACACACAGCCTAATACGATGCAGCTTTTTCCTTTGCTTGACCGTGGCATCTGGTAAATAGATTGAAACAGTTAAACACAATTACACATTACTAATTTGCAGCATGAAATTAGATGCTATACATTTTTCATAATATTGCACAAACTGCCATTTCAGAGACGAGTCAAATTACATTTTCTTTAAATCTATTCAATTTGATTTATACACATATGACTGTACAAACACTGCCAATCTAGGACATCTTTCATGGGAAACTCGTCTCACCCTATGAGAATCATGTGGTGCAACCAGATATCAAGTTCATTCAACCTTTATAGGCACAGAACTATCCACCTCAACAAAACAAGCTAGCCTTCTACAAAAGGCTACTATGACATTTATAATCAAATTATACTGTATATTTGTAGAAATTTGGTTTGCGGTCTTACCCACATCCAAATGTGGCAACTACATACCAGCTGCTAAAGGTTATTCTTCCCCCCCCCCCCCTCCTAATTTCACAGTGTTACAAACCAACAGCACTGACAGAACGGTTCATCCAAAATCTCCCCACCCAGCGCTACACCTCAAACTACAGCCTAGTCAACGAGTGAGTAGCTACCCAAGGTCTTAGGATTTTAGTCAGCATGAGCCATAACAGAAAACCAATGTATATTAGTCCCATATTGTCATCTTTAAACCAAACTTGCAAGCTCCAGTCAGAAAGATACATCCAGTAAGTAGCATTACAATAATCCAATATACAACTGATAAAGGCACGAGTTACCTTCTCGGTATCATTGAAGGACAACATTTTCAAATCTTGGCTATATTCCTCCGACGGAGGAAAGCTGTTCTGGTACCACTAGCCACCTACACAGCATGGGGGGTTAGGTTAACATGGACACAAACCATCAACATGGGGGGGTTTTGCATCCACATTCACCATCCCACCCACACTGGGTGGGTGGTTGTGTCCGTGTTCACCTACACAGCATGAGGGGGTGAAAAGGAAAAAAACCACCCCCCCACGCTGTGTAGGTGAACACGGACACAAACTCCCCCAAAATGGGGGAGGGCACTAATGCAGAAAAACCACCTGGAGCACAGAGTGCTCCACATGGACACAGCCATAAGGTTTGGCATAGGACAGGACAATGCAAAATTAAAAACAGGCAATAACATTTAACCAGTAGTTAACAAAATCGACAAATGACTGATTGCTAAGGAAAAGTCCTGTGAAATTGAGAGGCAGAGGCCATAGGTTCAGTAGCCTGATGGCCTGTGGAAAGAAGCTGTCCTTGAAGCGGCTGGTGCAGGTGATGTACCGGTGACGCACCGGTGACGCTTCCCAGAGGGTAGGAGAGTGAAGAGGCAATGAGCTGGGTGGCTGGCGGCGCTGATGATCACCTTGGTCCCTTTCTAGCAGCGGGAGAGGTAGATAGACTCAAGTGTGGAAGGTCCGTGCCAATGATCTTGCAGGCCCTTTGGACAGTCCTTTGGAGCAGCTTGAGATCCTGGGTGGTTACGTTACCCCCAACCACAAAGTAATGCATCCTGTCAGCATGCTCTCAATGGTGCAGCAGTACAACTTCACCAAGGTCTTTGTTCCCACGCTAAAGCTCTTCAGCCTCCTCAGGAAGAACAATCTCTGTTGAGCTTTCTTGAGGATGCAGCTGGTGTTGAGTGACCAGGAGAGCGAGTCGGTGATCTGTACCCAGGAACATGAAGCTTCTGACAGTCTCAACAGGAGAGCCGTTGGTTAGTAGACGGTGGGGTCCTCTGGTCTTCCTGAAGTCCACAATGATTTCTTTGGTCTTGACGTTCAAGGAGAGGGTGTTGTGGCACCATACGGTCAGGTCTTTTACCTCCCTCCTCTAGGCAGCCTTGTCAGTTACTAATGAAGCCAATCACTGGTGTCGTCCACAAACTTGATTATGGTGTTGCCATTGTGCTGTGCCACGCAGTCATGTGTGAATAGGCTGTACAATAGAGGACTGAGGCAGCAGCCTTGTGGGACACCAGTACTGATGATCAGAGTGGATGATTTCCTGTTGCCCATTTTCACTGTCTGAGGTCTGTTTAAATATTAAACACCCAGTCACAGATGGAGCTGCTCAGACTGAGGTCTCTTAGCTTTGATATTAATTTGGATCACACAATGGTGTTGAAAGCTGAGCTATATAGTCCACAAACAGCATCCTGACATAGGTGTTCTTATCCAGGTGCCCCAGGGCAGTGTGCAGAGTTAGGGAGATGGCATCATCCACAGATCTGTTTTTCCAGAAAGCAAACTGGAGTGGTCCAGGGTTGAGAGAATTGCTGAGCTTGATATGGGTCATGACCAGTTGTCACAGCCTCGCTAGCACGGCGCTACATCGCCCTCTCAGCCGTTTGGTCTGTCGACGTTTGAGGTTGCCGTTTGGTCTTATAGTGCGTCAAAGAATTCCTTGGTAAATTAGGAATGTTGAAGCAGACGCAGGGTTCCAGCAAGATGTCCAGCAAAGGGGCACTGGCTGTATACAATAAATGGATAACCAGTAAAAGCAAGAAAAAAAAAAAAAAAAAAAAAAAAAGCACAAAACACCCCAGCATGAGAGGTGAACATAAAAACACCCCACGGTGCTATGTAGGTAAATACAGAAAATTCACACTTGATCCTACTGACCTAGCAAATTATAGGCCTATCAAACCTTTCCTTCTCTAAAATGGAGAAACTAACAAAACATTTGTACTCCATCCTACAGAGTAATGGCATAAATGAAATATTTCATTCTGGGTTTAGACAGAGCACTGAAACTGCATTAGTGAAAGGAATAAATGACCTACTTATGACCTCTGATTGGAGTCTTCTTTCTTTGCTGGTGCTCTTAGCTCTCAGTGCAGCATTTTATAATGTTGTGGTCAATAGTATCTTTGACTAAAATCTTTGATATCACAGGGCAAGCTTTGTCCTGGCTATGGTCCTCTCTTACTGACTGATACCAGTTTGTTCATGTCAACAATGAATCCTCTGATGTACTAGAGTTGGATGTGGTGTTCCACAAGGATCTGTGTTGGTCCACTGCTGTTCACCGTGGAAAAGTGGCAGCATATACAAGTAGAAAATATGATATTGATTTCCACTCCTATACATGGTTAAACCTGGGGACAGCTGAGGCAATTCAAAGATTGAAGATTAGACTTTAGGATCTAGAGGGCCAGAAGTTTTACTCATAAAATCAAGATAAAACTCATGCTTTCATCAGTTCCAGATTGGATTATTGTAATGCTGTTTTCTGGATACAACTCTGGGTTGTTACACAGACCTCAGCTGGTGCAAAATGCTGCAGCAAGAGTACTAAGAGGAACTTCAAAGTTTGATCATATTAGTCCTGTACTATCATCTCTTTAGCTTCCCAAGTCAAGTCTCATGCTGACTTAAGTACTATTAATAACCCTCTTTTTGGGGTGCTTCTTTTAGAGGTTTGGAGTCAAGAGATCCCTGTATCAGCTGCTGGCCTACCGTGCCCCAACTCCTGCCCACACTGACCAGCTTGCATCTTCTGATCTACAGAACCTGCTCTTCAGTCCTGATCACTGGACTGCATCCTCCAATACCCTGTTCTCCTGACTGTTGTATAACATTAATACCAATATGAAACAGTGAACTTGACACTCATCTGGCTGGCACCAGACAGGACATGTTCCTGCCAAGCACCTTTAACAAGTACTGTCACAAAGCACTTTTAGTACCAGGCCCAGGGTCCCCAGATAGTAAGCTAAAGGCAATAGTGGCAACAAAGAAACCTTGGAAGGGACCAGACTAAAGGGGGAAGCCCATCCTCTTCTGGCAGGTACCAGGGCAGACAAATTCATTAATACAAATGAAACGATGTTGTAGAACAGTCAGGAGGACAACAGGGTAATAAAGGATACAGTCTGGGAATCAAGATTGAATAGCAGGTTCTGTGGTTCAGAAGGCAGCAAGCTGGTCAGTGTGGACAGCTGAAGTGAGGGAGGGCACGGTAGGCCAGCAGACAATACGGGAATCTCTTGAATCTAAACTTCCAAAAGCACCCCAAAGAGGGTGCCATGGGGGAAAGAGGATGTACATGCACAGAGCAGCAATTTGAGGTGGCAGAACTGCAACAGCACCAAGAGCCTTGGCTTAATTATATGTATATGGTAGCATAACTGATGGAGAAGCCAGTGGAGACACAGGCATGAGGAATCCTTGAAAGCTGGCCCTCCAGCAACACACAGCAGTATGTGAAGCAGGAGTGACAGCACTGACAGAACAGCTCATCCAAAGTTCAATTTTTTTCAATTTATATAGCGCTTTTAACACGGAGCGCAGTCACAAAGCGCTTTACATAGTCCCGAGCCCACAGTCCCCAGAGAGTAAGCCAAAGGTGACAGTGGCAAGGAAAAACTCCCTCAAGTGGAAGAAACCTTGGGAGGAGCCAGACTCAAAGGGGAAGCCTGTCCTCCTCAGGCCAGCACCAGGCAGGACAAATTAA
>JAACJT020001030.1:0-16775 GCA_009936485.2 Gymnarchus niloticus | reverse complement strand
CCGTTTACTCAGCCGAAAAACCGATCCGGTTTGCCAGGTAAACACGCCATTATAACAGCAATCCGCCATAGCTCATGTGCCCCTGCCTTTTAAAGGTGAGGTGATGTGCCATTCTGATTGGTTTATTGCATATTACGCCCAAAACACACCTCTGAATAATTAAGAGAGTTAGGACAACATTTTTGCGCCTTGCACTGGCGCAAAGTCTGTTTTTTCCACCATCAAAAAAGCAAAATGGATTTGGACACACCCATAAATGTTATTTGTGCCTTGCGCTTTACATTAGATTGTCAACATAGAGCCCTATTAATTCATGTTTTTCCAAGAGTTAAATGAATGGAACTTCTAGTCGACTGTAAGTAGAATTGTCATCCATGAAGCTTCGAGGTTTGTTTGGAGCCCTGTGTTGACTTCTCCAATATGCTCCTGCCTACCTGTATTGTTCCACACCCCCTTTGCATTTTACATCGTATTATATTGTATGAACCTTTCCTGCCCGGTGCCGGCCAGAGGAGGATGGGCTTCCCCCTTGAGTCTGGTTCCTCCCAAGGTTTCTTCCTCCTGAGGGAGTTTTTCTGCACCATTTTCACCCTAGGTTTACCTTCTGGGGATCTCGGGCCCAGGGTTTAGTAAAGTGTTTTGTGATTTTACTCCTTGTTAAAGTCACTATACAAATAAAATTGAATTGACAAATTGAGTTGATCAAGAACGTGAATATGGCCACCTGCACTTCGGAGTCCTCCCAGCGGGACAGTCTGATGGACTTGGTCTTGCTCATCCCTGGAAGGTTGCGGTGAATCCCAGAGCATGCCAGACAGATGAAGACTCCCAGAGAACAGGAGCCCCATTCCGGATCTGGATGGTGCACCGAGGACGGACGAGGTGGGTGGGGGGCAGAAATGAGAAGTGAAAGAATGATCAGCGTGAGAAGGTGAGACACGGAAGAAGAGGGACAACATGGTGTTTCTAATTAATCAGTCCGCGGCACGAGCTGAGGGTTCCAATCCCGCCTCTGCTCTGTGTGTGAGGAGTGTGTGCGTACTTTGCGAGTGTCCTCCCGCCGTCCACAGACATGTGGTTTAGGATGATTGGCATTTATGAAATGCCCGGAGTGTGTGACTGTGCCCTATGTCTATGTGTCACCCCGTCAAGGCTATCCCCCACTTTGTGCCCAAAGCTGCTGGAGAAAGCTGCTGGGCCCCATGGCCCACACAGAGGATAAAGTGCGTTGAGAAATAGACAGATATTTAAATGATTGTATGATAACCAGGAGTGTGAGTGTGATAGCCATTCAGAGCACCACGGAGACTTCAGCGATGGATCTAGAGATGGCCTGACCTGATCAACCCCATGCACGTTACCTATATGATGGTTTATCGAGATGCACCATGGGAAAGATGAACATTCTAACAGGAGAGCATCTCGAATTATACCTTTGACTCATTTTCTGTCTGAATTTTATTAAATTAATATTTTCCAGCAGCTGAAAGGAGTAGCTGCCAGACAAATTAAGTAAACCTATAGTAAACCTGGAATATTTCTCTTTTCAACCGTTTCATTACAGCGATGCTGTTTGTGGTAGACTGGGTAAGTAAATAGCGGCATAATTGAAAATCGTCTTGTAAAAACAATTCGTACCGGCCGGGAAAGACTGATTTCTGATTCTCTTTTCCCTTATATCCACAAAGTTAAGAAGGAAGGTCTCCGCTCCTGACTGCTTCCTCATGACTAAACCCAAATGCTAAAACGCTACTTCTGTTAAAATTTGAATTCTTCTAGGAACTTTCACTGGGCTTTGCAAGGAAATTATCGAAGACATTTGGAGACAATTACAGTGAAACTCGTACAGTGTTATTTCATGGTTATGATTGGGAAACACAATCTAAACAAAACATTACTGAAAAATACCCTAACGTCAGACGTAGCCCCAGGCAAAAAGCAAAATTAGTTTAGATCTTAGCATCTTCTCTTTGGTACAGAGCCATATTTGGTATTAGGTTATTTTTATTCCCAGTCTCAATACATCTGAAATTGTATTTTTAATGTAATTTTATATGTATTTTTTTTATTATTTGAGCATTCTACAGTTGAGTACGTAACTTACTCTTTAAAAATACAAGAATGGAGGAGTCTTGCACAATTTCCTTTTTTGACACGACAATACATTATCCAAAAAAGGGAATCTCATATGTTCCGGTGTTAACCACAGAACTTATAATCACCCTCCCAAAAAGGCAGTGGCGGGGGCAGTGCCTGATATCAATGTAACAGTACTTTTTGGAAGCGATTTGGAAGCGATTAGGATCCAGAATATTAAAATTAATGAGCAATATCCCTAAATACGAACGCTCTGCAGTACATCCAGAACTACTCTGTAGGGGACGCAAGGTTGCAGTGGGAATTTTACACGCTTTGAAAGTAATTCACAATAGCCAGTAATGTTTCAAACTGTTCTACGTCATTTCATCGTGTCATAAAGACGCAGCGTAAAGCTGAGGTTTAAACACCTTTGCGAGGCAGGTAGGCTGAAACGCAGAAGTTTTTGAAATTCTAGAATGACAACAAACCAATGAAGAAAATCTCAAACAGCTGACCAGATCTGAAGGTACAATATAAACAATATGAACCTGGGAAAGCCTGTGACGGGCCCCATGTTTTCTGAGTCATCACCGCCTGCCGGACTGGTCCCAGCTTGTCAGCTATGCCGTTCTCAGAATCTGGCAACAGCGAAACCCCCTGTTTTTATCCTGTCGCTCTGTTGAAGTGATTCCAGGCATTTCTTCACTTTCTGATTCGTGCCTGAGATCACAGTGCCACGCAGAAAATGACACGAACGTGCGTAATGTATTAGACGTTATAAATGTACGATAACAGGACCGTTACCGGAAAGGAAATTATCGACTACTTTCAAGTCGATTTTCAGTCTGCTTACAGCGGATTATTTTGGGATAAATGTGAAAATTGCCTTCACTATTCAGCAATAAGTGCAGTGTAAATCATAGCCAAAAAGGACATTTAAAAAGTAAATTGTGCAGTAAATGCGGTTTAAGATGCAGGATATTGGAATACACTTAGATACTGACACAATAAAGGTACAACGTAAATGTCACCCTCATAACCGGGTTCTCGTGGGAAAGGGTTAATTAAGAGAGATGGAGAATGGAGTGCCTGGGAATGTTGTTATTCAATAATATCTTAATGTAGAACTAATATGACACTAAGAAATAGAAGATTCTCATAAACTGTGATCATGACGTTCCAGGCCAAGGTATGTCTGACAAAACTGCTTCCCATGAATGGCGTATCCAAGAGTTGTCATATTAATTAATTTCCATTGTTTATATAAAAATACAAACATACCTATATTCACAATTTCCCCTCCACAAGTTCCTAGTAATAAGCTCTGGGTGGACATGTGATCTCTTGCTCGGAATGCCGATGTTCCTTTGTGACGTTAAAGGGAAGTGTATTATACAGCTATCTGCTGAGCCATAACACAGTCTGAAGGAACTTCCCCTTGAATGCTTAAAGAACGTATTTGCAGCCCGTGTAAAACACTAGGCCCAAGGTTATTGTTAAGGGCACGTTCTTGAGTTCTCCGGATTCCCATTGTAGGGTGCTCTTTGCCTCAAGGACAAAACCATATGCAAGCCTTTTAAATCCATCTACAAACATTCTTACCTATACATTAAGATGCATATTTACTTATTCCAGGTACCTCAGAATGCTATTGCCATAAAAATGTCTCTTCTTGGTTCAAAACTACTGCTTCCCGATCCAAATCAGCACTTAACCTTGTACGAAAATAGGAAGCCAGTCTGAAGTATTTACACCTCTCTGTGCCCTACTCCCTCAGACTTTCCAGATGTACAGCTGTCACTGAACTTTCCATCCTCACATCTGCTGTGCCACTCAGATCCCTCAGTGGGCTTTAGGTGTGCAGTTTTCGTGTTTGCTTAAGTCGACCACGCCTGCTTTGTCAGCATGGACTACAGAAGCCTGGCCGATCATGCAGGCGGCTTGTCTCTATGGGAACATGCCACGGTCTGATTCTGCAGGGCTCAGCTGAGTAAGTTAATGGATCCCTCGCTATACTGGAATCCCGACGAAGCTCGAGGCCTGACATGTACCTGAAGCCACGAAATCCCATGCCTGGCAAACAGTGCCCAGACCACCGTTGGGCCCTTGAGCAAGGCCCTTAACCCCTTAACTGCTCCAGGGTCGCCAGAGAAATGGCTGACCCTGCTCTCAGACCCCAAGCCTGTTCTCCCTTATATTAATACCAGAAGGGAATGAAGGGATATGCAAAAAAAGAACAAATTCCAATGCACCGTATGAGCCGGTGCAAATGGAAAATAAAGATTTCATTTCATTTCAAGATTCTGCTGGGACTGAATCTTGCTGCCAGTCTATGAAATCATATATGAGGCTTTGTCAGTGCTGTTGAGTCACGCCTGGAGTGAGTACTAAGTCTGGAGGTTCCAGACTGGGGACCACCGATATCAGACTGATGCTGAAAAGCGTATTTACCCGGAGGGGGGACTCATCGGGAGGCCTGGCTGCTCACTGGTCAGAGCATTATTTCATTACCAGACATGAAAAGGCATCATTACTGGGTTTTAACCCCAACTTTTATTTTTTCAGCTCCACCTCAATTGGTGCCGTCTTCCCAGTGTGACAAATATTAAAAAACATTACAGTTGGCAATCATGGATGCCAAGTAAAAACACTATATACAAAGAGGGCGAAAAATGTTAGGCCATTAAAAGCAGAGGAATGCAGCAAGACTCAACTTTAATTCTGCATCTTCTTCCAAAGAAACGGACAATCATAGCTTTGAACAAATTCGCAGCAAACAAACTGCTAATGAAATATGATCAGGCCCCGAATGAAATTACTTCTGCTTATCAGCCTGAGTTGCACTGAGCATTCCATATTGCCTACTGTGACCCTGATCCGTAACTTAGGCTGGTGCCAAAAACATCAATTTCAATACAGATTTTTATAAATCACACTGCAGAGACAACTCAGCAGCATCTAATATCCATAGCAACGAAACTATCTATAGCAAACTGGAACAATAACTGATGGGGACTCCAGATAAGCTATCTGTAATGCCAGCCGCTCACATAAGCATGCTAATTCTACTAGCAGTCATAGAAAACAGTCCGTTTCTCTACTCCACTTCCAGATCTGAATTCCCAGATGTGGATTCCTCCATCGGATACACACAGGCTCTTAAGAACCACACCAACAAATGAATGATATGGATCTGTCTGACCCATAAGGTTTCTGATTTTTTTTCAGTTTACATGCCAAATCAAGATGAATCTCTTATAGTTGGAGATATAAGAAGACAAACACGACAGGGCTTACAAATAACTAAGATTTCAAAATGTTGTACCAAAATATAATGAAAGTAGTAGAATTCAGTTCAGCGATGACGGTAAGGCAAGGTGATTTACTGAGTATTTCAGTGATTTGCCCAGTGAGATTCATTCAGAAAGCCTGTTTCCATTTTGAATTTCAGTCCTTAACATTTGTCTTCTCTATCCTACGCATTGACATATTGATGCTTAACACAAGAAATTAAAATCTCCGGCAGGCCTATTGGAAATTTTGAAAAATTTTGAAAAGAAAAATGGAACCACATCAGTCGATATAGTTCTGTCTTTTCCTTCTCATTTTAAGAACAGAGTACCATCGACTGTAAACAGTCAGCCTTGGCAGGATGTGTATTCTCCTCGATAAAAGCATTTGCATTCGCAATTAAGGGTTAATGTAGAAGTTCTAAGGCCATCCAAAGCGATATTGAAATAACAATGTAGACGATGGTAATTCAGCACATCCATGATGAATATTTTCAATTCATGACAAGTAATTAAAGTCCCAATTCCACAGCTTACCACAGCAGAGCTGGGCTTTGGCTCCAAACCCTATTTAAGACACCTACCACAGGGACATGTACAGTATATAAATACCCATAAACATATAGCATACACTGTCCAAGCTGTCGGACGCCCTATGGGCTCGGAGCCCCAGCTCACCTGCAGCTCCGCAGTCTGCGCAGGCGCCGTTCCCGGGGTTCTGCAGGATCTTCTTAAGATCGCGAGCTGCGCGTTCGTTCACGGCCATCTCTGTCGCTTAGCCAAAGTGCTGCGGAGAGGGCAAACACATGGAATCGTTCGAGTTACCATCAAACGGCGTGTGATTCGCTCTGGAAAACACAAGCCTCCCGTGGTCTCTCTCGAAAACATGTCCACACTTGAAAACGGATTACTGAACGTACGGCACCGCTCTGGCGCGTGTCGGTTTAACTGAAAACGACATTTCAGTTAGTCTACCGTTGACGTCGCCTTACATGCGCGGGTATCTTTGAAGAAGCTCTGCTCTCGTTTCTTTTCGCACAGGGTGTGATTTGGGTGGACTGGCACTCGGAAACCAGCGCCTGGTCTTGTTCAGAGTTGCTGTTCCGCATATTTCTGCTCCATGTGAAGACGGGCGGCTCCACGGCGCCATCCTAGCGGCGGAAGCGGGAACTGCGTCTCTGCGGCGGTGTCCATCTGAAGCTCCATGGCTTCGGACAATTACGAGCGTTGATGGTGTTGGTCAGGTTTACCAAGAGGGGACAGGAAACGATGGATACGTCGTTAACAGTACACGTGTGCCAAAACTCAATAAAATATACAATTTGACGTTAGGGAGAAAGCAGCCAACGAAAAGACCCATTCCCGGTATATATTATTAAGCCAAAGCCTTCACATGCAGGTCCCCAGAAATAAAACGGCCAGGCAACCAATGCACACCAAAGGCAACGCCATTCCTAGGTCAATGAACCTAACAGGTACTCTGCACTCATCTCCATTTATCTTCTGTTTCTGGCACACCCATTGCCTGCTCAGTTCCTGCATCCCTCCACCTTTCCCCAAATCCCTGAGATTTCGAGTTAACCAGCAGAGCAACATGCCACAGCAGCCAAGGGACGTGCACGGACTTGTCCACAGCTGTATTGAACATTTCTGTATGCGAGGCGACGCAGAGACAAACCTTTACTCTCAAAATGTTTGTTTTTTTTTTCTTTCTCCAGTGTATCTTGACCAGATGTTCTATTTTCCTCTCATACGTGTACATCACCTCTGTATTGAATAAGACGTACACTTACACTGAGACACCAGTAGGTAAATGTAAACGTGTGTCCTTATACCCTATGATAATTTAGACTCCAGACTGAGGATCGAACTGATAACATAGCGGTGAAAGTAGCGGCAATGCAGTATTTCTGACACTAGGTGGCAGTAAAAAACCGAGTAAGGAACGAGATGGCGAGGTCAGTGGTTCTTCACAAAGCCAGATAATACACTGGTTCTGTGGTTTCATTTTAGGTAATTTGCACGTAAATCACAGGATTTTTCTTTTGTTCAAGTTGTACTTCTGAGTGCTACCTCATAGATATACTACATGCTTCAGTAGCCCAGATGTGATTCGGTGCTAAAGGGTGTCCATTGATGGCTGTCCTTCGACTCGAAATCTGTAAAGGGATGAAGTATGCAGACAGCTCGACAATCGATTTTCCGGAAACTTCATTCTAATACGTTTGTGCATCTTGACACGTATTAACATGTCTGCCCTAAAGGACGGTTCTTGGAAACGGCAATCTGCACTCGGCTTGGCGTTTTATACCCCGTCTCTCCATGGTGCTGGATGGCATTGGGTCCAAACCAGAATAACCAGTCTCCGTGTACCGTGCAAAGAAAATATCTAGATGTTTTACAAAACCTAAAAATCAAATTCTTTAATCTTTATTACAATCGCATGCAATAGATCATATACATAGTCCTGAAAATGAGATGACTCGAACAATGACTGATGCTCATTGAGGCTCAAGTGTTTCCATGATCGTTCGTTGCTTCTTGTTCCACTGTGTATTCCTCTTAACCAAGTGTTTCGTTTTTTTTTATAATCATTTTAAACACAGATGACAGCTGCGATGTGGCATTAAAATATCCATCTTCTTTACCACAATTGGTGTTTTGTATCTGTATATATGAATCCATGATCGGCATAGTAATCTGCTCTGACATGCCAAAAGAAGTCAAAAAAATCTTTTTCATTTGTTTCGGGGCGATCAAATGACTGGAACAGTTGGCACTCTCAAGTGGATGTAGTCAGTTTTTCTTGCCAATTATTTTAATTCGTATTATGGTTTTTCTGACTATGTTGGATCTCTTGGGACTAAATTGCCGGCAGGAGTGACACCGGGCCGTTATCCTAGTCCTTATTTTCGTTCTTCTGGTGGTTTGTTTGTTAGTGCAGTCACAGTGAATTTTTCTCAGGTAATGTCCTTTTTGATCTCCCCGGCTCATTATCCTCTGTTAAATTATTCAGTAGCATAGGATTTCAGTTGGGATGGCAGCAGGAATTTTGGAACAAGCGGTGTTTTTCCGACTTCGTAGAAACCCGACACCCGAGGTTTACTTCGATGCATTAATAAAAAAAAGATAACGTTTCCGTAATCCAATCGCTGTCAAAGAATCATGTGATAAAGCCCAACGAGTCAGGTGACGTGAATCATCCGTTACACATTTTCTGTCTCCAACATTACTGCATGTTCTTTCTCAAATACAGGCCTACACGTCCTTAAGATTAACATTTAAACACAACTTGTCTTTTAAAGAAACTAAAATTACCATTTGAAACCCTTTGCAGGAGGCCTAGACGATGCTCAGCTCCAAATGGGAAGCTATTGCATCGCAGGCCACACGTGAGCAGATGGACCGGGGAAGCCCCTTCCGCACTGTTGTTGGTTCCGTTCCGATGTGATGGCGGGTACTCCGCTGCCTGCAGCAAAGCACGCCTGTATTTCTGGTACACTGTAGCTACGACCGAAAGAGATAAAGTGATGTCTAATTCAAAGCTATGCGGACTGCGCTGGATAAAACATAAGGGAGGGCAGGCCGGGATGCTTGAAAAAGGCTCCTGGTGAACAGAGGTCTTCTGCTACAAATCTTGAATCTGTCATCACATAAGCAAGTCCTCTAAATCCAACGGATCATAGTACAAATCCAAAGGGAACGATGCAGAGCACACGGCATATGTAGTCTGTGATTGGAAGCACTTTTGCGTCGAAGCTATCTTAGCATGACGACCATTTACATTCAACCTCTCATCAGGTGAATTTCTGAAAGGATATAGTGTTGGTTTCTTAAAAAGGTGAAACACTGTATCAAAATGAACCTGGGACTAAGTCTCTGGCTTCATACACATATAGATAAAATGTCATATTGTGTAGAAGGATATTTATATACCCTACGCTGTTTGATATAAACATTTTATACATTTGCATGAGAGACAGTAATCATGCCTCATAAAGTTTTAAAGGTCTGATTAAACACGTATACACCTATGGTAGATCTACTTATCGCGTGAACACATCTAATAAACGTGAAATATGCAGTATAGATCTGCGGGTTAACAAACCAGGAAATCACCTGAGGGTTGGCGTCTACAGCAAAAGACCAGTGATTTATTTTGCATCTTTATGCTCCCCCCACATTTCCTTTATCAGTGCACGAGATTAAAAGAGTCAGTCACATGGGCAATCACTACAAAGTGTGTGTTGTTGTGACAAAGGCAGGCCAGGAGATGAAAACTTCATTTTACTACGCATCAAAGAGACAATTTATTTTCTTCCCCTGCCGCCTTTCATATGGTAAACCGGACGAGTGGCCTGCGAGTAGAGAAATTTATTACTTTACAGCTGACATTTCGATCCAAATGTGTCATGTGACATTTATTTTTAGGCTTGCCTGCCAAAAACGAAAAAAGATTTTGGAATTGCATTAAAAAACAATAAAAATATGAGGACCCCAAAATCAGCCCTGTGAAGGTCCCCCAAATGGCTGATTAGAGCACATTAACAACATTAAAATAACGTTTAACAGCATTCTTTAAGTGTTATATGCTTGTGTGGAATTCACCTGTCTTTGGATCAAAACTATCTGCTAAGTAAATAAATGTAAATGAAGAAAATAGCAAACTGAAGAGGCCAAAATGTGCTGTAAATGGACCTTATTACCTCTGTGAGCACTTTTGAACCATGGTGTTCAACTGAGCTGATGTCTGAGCCACTTTCCGAGCTCCTCTTCGCGTTTATATCTTCCAGTCATTTCCGGTGAGAGCTTTTTTTCTTGCATCTTTAGTCCTCTAAATATTCCAGGGTCCCTTTAAGATGTGGAGACACACAGGCCTATTAAAAGTTGCCCGCTTCCCTTGTCTCACATTATTGAAGAACGCGGCAAAACAAGAGGGCGATGTTTCTGATGTCCGTCTCGAAGGGGCTCCCACGTGAGACTGCTGGCCATAGGCCACCTTCCCGAGAGGGCTGAGCAATCCATTTAAACTTCTTGAGGGAGAGATTTTGGTACCATGACGACCAGGTTTCCGTCTCTGATGGGCTCCTTATCATGCCTGGTCTTCTCTCCCTTCTCCACATTGTCTGTTCCCGTCTCTGCGGCCGACAGCCGTACCCTTTTCTCTGCGAGGCTGACCGTGTCTCATCAATTCCACCGTTTTGACATCTTTCTCCTACGGTTTACAAAGCCCTCCTGCTCAATTTCATTTTCTTCTCCCTCAGTCTCACCTCAGTCACTTCAAGTCTCTTGATGTTTATTGGTATTCGCTCACATCCTCCCACTGTATCTATGCACACATCTGGCCACAGATGTGCACTTTATTCTGGCTCATGTCTTTCCTGACATCAAAGCAGCTTTTCAACGAATTCTCAGCTCCAGGGTTTGCTGGAGAAAGTGTAGCAGGAGACCAAAATGAACAGAAACTCACATTTAGGTCTGCTGACAAAGGATGGGAGTCGTTGTTGTAGCCCAGGAAAGAGAGAAGCGTTTTGCCTAGATGGCATCAGGCCAGTGATCCAGCCGCACATCAGCAAAAAGCTCAAAGAGCACGTTTTGTCTGTATTCTTCTGGACTCCGTTTCTTCTGTCTACCTCAAGTTTGTGTGACTGCCCTGTTTGGTGTCCCACTGAGTGTCAGGTTCAGAAGCCGTGGTGGTATGTTTAATCTGAGACCCTCACCTTCTGTCTACAGAGTGAGGACATCTCACTTGCCTCCTGTTTAGTGTCCTAATGCTCTTACTCTACATTGCTGTCTCACGCCCCAAGCCTCCCCACGCAGACCTTCGAAATCACAGTTCTGGCAAAAGATCAGTGTCTTAGGGAATGGAGGAGACTGTGGCAGGTGTTCAGATGCACGACATTTTTAGGATGGCGCCGTCTACACTTCTACTCATGAATAGGTTTTAACGTGACACAGCTCGGAGACAGAGACACAGGTGTCACAGCTCGGAGACAGAGACACAGGTGTGTAGCCTCACACCTCCAGGGTTTTGGGTTTGATTCCTGCCCCTGGCTCTCCGTGTGTGCAGTTTGCATGTTCACCCCTTGTATGCACAGGTTTACAACTGGAATTTCAGGTTCAGAGCTTAGACCCTGTGCACTGGCATCCAGCCCAGGGTGCCTGTGCTTCCTGAGAGGGATGGATGGATGGATGGATGGATGGATGGATGGATGGAGAACAGGGATTCTGCCATGCTGGTAATGGAACACAGAATAAGTGGAGCAGTGATGCTGCCCTTGGGGCAGAGAGGGTGAGGAGAAAACGGGTGGGTATTTTGGGCCCATCAGTTCTTTACACTTTACATTTTTTAAACCCCTGTGAGAAGACACAGTACCTCTTCATGCATCCCAGAGCTGATCCTATTCATTCAATGCTAGCTGCCCCCCTCCCGCACTTTAAGCATGAGTAATATCCAGCGGGTATTTACCCAGGGTCCTCAGGGGTAGCGGATTCTGCTGATGTCACACGCTTCTGACCTTTCATAATGAGCCTTGGAGGCACAGGTGTCCTGCCCACATAGATAAGGCCTTCAACCAAGTCAGCCAGATCAGAGGGGCTTACGACAGGAGCCACGGTCTTCAGGGATGGCAGCGGGGAGACCCGAGTAGGTGTTCAGCTCCTCACCACAACCTTGCAGTATGCAGTACCCAGCATTAGTCACCCAAAAAGATGCTGACAGCCTGACTCTGTTGAGTGAAACATCATGTGTGTATAAATTAAATACCGTTGATGTTCCAGCGATGGAAGGTAAACAGGCCCCGAAGGCGGCTGACCTGTTGATGTTCTGATCTTCGGTATGATCCCGGGGTCATTAGACAAGCTCATCCTGTCCTGAGTGACGTCGTAGCTTGGTGGTGCTGTGCTGGATGTCCACCTCTCCTGCCTGACATCTATCCCTGAGTGGAATGGCAGGTAGAGGATGCTGTCATGTCTGTATGTGTGTCTGTGTTACATGTGGGCTTGTGTGTGTGTGAGTGTGTTTGTTGTGAGTGTACAGAGGTCTGTGTGTTTCTGCAGGGGAGGCTGAATTAGCAGACTGTGTACACGTGAGCATGTGTGGACTCCTGCAGTATTTTGGTACGTTTGCGTCTGCTGGAGGAGATATGAAAGTGTGTCTGCTAGTAAACGAGGATATAAATACCTTAAGTATAGCCGTTTTGCATAAGTCTTTTCCCTGACTTTCACCCACTCCCTGTCATCGCCACCCGCCACCGTGGATGACTGGATACAAAGCCACGTTTGCCATCACGACAGTGGAGTGAAGTGTCCGTGGGTCTTTGGCGATGGAGAGACGAGGTAAATCATGCCTAACATCGAGAATGCTTTCCTCTAGATTGCTGAAGACTTCGAGTGATCAGACATTCTGGATGAGATTATTCGAAGTCGGCTTCCAAATATAGACATGGAGCGACTGTGCTGTTCTGCACAAAAGCGATCGACCGGGCTGATGCGCACGCAGCCAGGCCGTGCCCCCGCGGGCCCTGCCTGGTGGGGCCATACTCTCTTCTGTCCGCACAGCTGAAAGGCCTCAATCAATACAGTGGGGCGGGGGGGGGGGGTAATCTATGTAAAAGGAACATGAGGTGACTGAACAGTGAAGGTTTTTCAATATGTAATACTTAACATAGGGGCTAAAGTCACTGTGGCTCCATCCAGAACAGTTCCTGTACAGCATTTTTAAATGGCTGTCATTTGCTCTCAGCTCAAAGGCTCCAAAAATCTAACATTTGTTTTTTACCCGAAGGAAACTGGCAACATTCATTGCCTGTAATCTCTGATTCGATGGCTATTTTAAACTGAGCAGTAAAATGTTGGTTATCAGAGCTCAGCCCCACTATGCTTGTGGATATCCCAGTCGCAACGTAACCCACATCCGGTTACGCTGCAGGTGACGGACAGATGGATTTCCTTCCGTCCCGTTCCGTTTTATCCCCTTTTCTTCATTTTCCAATACTTTGTGCTTGTTTGCCTCCCATATCTCCCATTGCATTGTTTTTTGCAGATAATAAAAATAAGTATGATGTACTGTAACTGCAAAAGTCCTTGAAAGGGCACTGCTGGGGCTGAGTTCATTATTTCCAGCGCTCGTCCCTTCCCACCCTTTGCCTTGTGCTTGAGAAGAAGACAACATGAGGTGAGATGAAAAACGTGCCAGAACATTTGATAGCAGCCTTTCACACGACCTTAGCTGAACACCACGGCCTCACCACCGAGGACCTGAACTGGACACCGCAGTTCTAACAGTGCTGGCACAGAAACCATGGCGACAGGGATGAGGGAGGAGGGAGCCTCCCTCTTACCTGCCGCTGAGCCGGAGAAGAGAAGTGAAGCCCGGACAGGAACAGGTGTGATCACACCCCAGGGGAGGTGGGGAGGTTTCTGGGCTTTCTGAGGAGCACTGGGCAAGAAGCAGTGCTTCTGCGTGTCAGGAGAAGGTAGAACGGATGTTGGGGAGCTGTTATATCTGGCGTGAAGCCTGAGTGGAGTCACAGATAGACTGTTTTCTAATACCTTGTAGCTGAATCCAAGTAGACAGCAGGGCAGACACCAAGTCAGTATTGCAAGAGGTTGTAATTATTTTAATTGTCTATCTCAGTAGTTTCTCCTAGCATTGCCAACATGCAAGGAACTTCATTAATTAAATAAAATTAAAAAACAAAGTTTTAATACACAATAAGTACCAACTGGGTAGTGTTGGATGACGTTCCCGTAAGGACACAGTGCTGGCTTGCTCCTCCAGGTGATTTACACAGGGTGGCTCACAGCATCGTATTATGAGACCGGACCTTTGGCGGGACTGAACTCGAAATGTAACGAGCTTTAATTATCCAGTTTTTTTTTTTTTTTTCACAGACAGCCTGTAATTATGAGCCAAGACAGATTGCATTTCTGTTGTCCATGGGATTCTGTCCAGAAAGTTTGAAAGAAGAGCCAAGTTAGCACACATTATTTTGGGGCCAGGATGAAAGATATGGGCAATGACACCTAGAACCAGGGCTACTGTGTTATCCTTTGGTTCCCTGTGGAATGGAGCGGGAACGCAGAGATGTGCTCATGCGGCTGCCTCTCCCGCCCCTCTAGATGCTCCTCCAGCCCACCGCCTACTGCTCCCTTCCCCATACAGATGCACGCGCAAGGCGGTCAACCTCAGCATGAGCCTTGCATCCTTTGCGGTACTCTGTGGTATGGCCAAGCATGGCAGTCAAGAGCCTGAATCACATGACCTGAGACCTGGAGGGAGGGTATTACAAAAGAAAGTAAGAAAGGAAAAAATAAAGCCGGGCAGCTTGAGTGACAGTAAAAATGACGGGGTGCCTCTCAGTGAGCCCAGAAAGAGGCTGCCTCTGTTGCTCAGGAGCTGTCTCATGGGAGTTAACATGGCAGGCAGCTCCACTCCATCAGAGTAGGGGAGCAGAGCTGCTTCATCAGGAATCGATGCTGAAAATTGCCATAATAGAATTATATGGAATTGAAGCAACAAAGCATTTGATATTTATTTAGTAGTGCTTGCTACCTGGGGGAAACTTGGAGACTTCAGAGCAACACAATGAGAGGAGGGATAGTTTATAACAACAAAATATGATGGCTATCACTGACCGCCTGGCACGTTTTTCCCTGACGTTTCCTCCTAAGTACTGTTTAGCGTCGTCAATATGGACTACTGAGATAAACATCGCATGCCATTACCCACGTGAATTGGCTACCATCTACCGAACAGGTGCACATAAATCCATGCGGTGACGAATGTACAATGACGAGAGAGTGACTGACCTGGACAGGAGATTTTTCAGAACTGGGGGCTTGGCAGCCCTGTGACGTCGGTGCGACGGCTGAAGCCAAACAGCGTGAGTTCAAACCCGAAGTGTCCTTTCATACTTCGAGACAGCGAACGGCTGCCACTCACGTCCGACTGGATGGAAGTCCTTTTTTTTTTGACGTGAAGCTCAGCCTCTTTTGCCTGGACTTCAAGGTTGCCATCAAGTGATTAAGAGCTGTCCCAGGAGGAAGCTGCATGTTCTGCCCTCTCGCGTCTCTCTCTCTCTCTTTCTCTTCATTGCAGACATCACACCCCTTTCAAAGCCCCTGTTAAGCCCTTAACGCTGATATGCACTGAAACACTGCCAGCGAGAAAAAGAGCCCATGCCCACTTTGAGCTTGCTTGACGACATGGCCTGGTTTTCCATATTAGCTTATATTTACGTGATCTTGACACTGCGTGCCTGTGGAATGGCCTCTGTGACTGCCAAATTATTTTCAGGAGTTACCCCCTTTGCTGATCTGTAACATGCACACAGGTCAGTCACTGGGTTTCCTGTGTATGTAATGTACATTTAAAATAACAGTGCCTTTATTTAACACTTGTTATGTTGGCTACTTTAGAAGCAGGTCAGCCTGCGTTTATGATAAACATTCCATCCATCCATCCATCCATCCATCCATCCATCCATCCATCCATCCATCTTTCAACTCCTTATCTAGTACCGGGTTGTGAGAGAAAATATACTGTATTTTTAAATTACCTTTTTGGTAACACAGAATTAGTATTGTGTTCTAACTAAGCTGTGTTTTTTTCATAAAACTGACATAAGCCATTTAGTTGAAATGATTACAGAATAAGGAAAAATGCATAAAATACGAAATGTGCATGGATTGGCCCATATCCGAAATTTGTAATGGACTATTAGAGATCTTCTTTGATCCTGCGGCTCATAAGCTTAGCGGTCCTTCAAAGAGCTCTAACACGCTCATTATTATTACTGTTTTAAGCAGCTGCTTTACTTCACGGATGTACACAGCATGCAATCATGATAACTGAAACAACTGGATGTGTTTACTGAAGCAATTCAGTTCAAATGCGTTGCATATGTCAATGGACCGGTCAGCAGGTGGTGTAGTGATTATGAACTGTAGGTGTTACGAAATACTGTAGGCTGAATTGTTATTACACAGTTTATTTAGGATGGTGCGTTTATCCTTTTAATCCAAATGCTAAAATACATATGTAGACCCCATATTTTTTAGGTTTATGTAGCTCAGCCATCAGTTCATAACCTTTGCACCAATATTTTCCATAATAGACAAAACATTTTTTTTTTTTTAAATCACGGCAAGCCAAGTTCTTGGGGGAATATTTTATTAACACGTAACTTAAATTCACTTTAAAAGGTCTGCACGCCTACGGCCTGCAAATCCGCCTTCTACACAAAAGTCCAAAACCCGCGCGTCGGTCACGTTTGCCTAAGTCGGAATTTGACTTTGATTTATGTGCCCCCCCCCCCCCCCCCCCCCCCCCCCCCCCCCTCCTTTTCTTCCCTTTTTCCTCTCTCTCGCTGTCGGTGCTGTCTTTTGTGTGCTTTGTTTTTT